>VWZK01002989.1:347241-428825 GCA_013396935.1 Baryphthengus martii | reverse complement strand
AAAAAAAAAAAAAAGGTGAAGCATTACAATCAGCCCAAGACACCAGGCAATACAAAGGATACCATTTAATGTGCTTACAAATTAACACAGAGAATGACAAACCAAACCAAATTAAAATAGACTACATTAGCACACATAATTACTTTTTCACCTTGACCAACAATTTTGTTACTAAGAAAAAACCTGTCCATTTGTCTATCTATCCTCAATACATATACTCAAGTACGTATGCTTCACTATCCACTGATGATTAAACAAGGCAAAAGAAGTCTTCTCACTTGCCTGCACGAGGGTTCTATAAATGATAAACCAGATAAAATATGATGCCTTATGAGACAGTTTGCAGTGCCCAGATCTTCAATGTCCTGCAATATAATGCTAAACTTAGACAACTTTCCTGCAATTACATGCTTTTGTTCTAACAGCTAAAGGGGAAACCTGTAAACCAAAGATCTTAAAAATGCTGAAAGATTTCAATTCATCTTATTGATTTGGCAGGTACACAATTAAAGTTACTCATTGTCTGCACTTAATTGTTTCCAAGATTAGGCCTCTGGGTACACACAAGACAGCTTGTAATGACACCTACAGGCAGCCTGCCTGAAGTTTTTCATTATAAAAAATACCCGTGACCTTTTCTTCAAAGCTTTCATGCACACCCTCTTCTCTGCAGGTCTTTTATATTCAGTGCAGAAAACAGCCTTGAACTGAAGAAGTGAATTTTCTTTGTCTCAAGAAATCTTGCTGAGGAATAAACCACTTTAAAGTACAATTTCTCTACACTTTTTCTCATTCCTTGGAAAAAAAAAATGTTGGCAGTCTACCTAAAACAGTAACCTATCAAAGCAAAAATCACACAACTTAGTTCACTGCACTAATAAAGTACTATTGGGTGCTACTAAAACCACAAAGGAATAGCTGTGAGCAGCCAGTGCAAGGAAACTATCCATTTGCTGTATGATATAAAACAGTTTCTACCAGAAAATAAAAAAAAACTTTTCACCTGAATTGAACCATAAGGAGAAATTATGGAAGCAGAAAGAAAGTCCTTAAAATGAAATTACACCAAAGACACCACTTGTGGATTATACGGACTGACATGTGACCTTTTTATTACCTAGAACTGTAGTAGCACATACCAGAGGCAACACCTGCTTGTAAGTACAATATTCAGGACAATCATTGAATAATAGACTCACAGAATGGCTTAAGCTGGAAGGGACCTTAAAGATCATCTAGTTACAAATCCCCTGTCATGGGCAGGGACACCTTCCCCTAGATCAAGTTGCTCAAAGCCCCATCCAACTTGGCCTTGAACAATTTCAGGGAGGGGGCATCCACAACCTCTCTGGGCAACCCGTTTCAGTGTCTTATCATCCTCACAGTAAATAATTTTTTCCTAATATCTAATCTAAATCCACCATTTTTATTTATTTTTTTTAATTTAAAACTGTTACTACTCATCCTATCACTATGCCCTCTGATGAGAAGCCCTTCCTCATCTTTCTTGTAGACCCCCTTTAAGTAATGGAAGACGACTTTTAGGTCTCCCTGGAACCTTCTCTTCTCCAGGCTAAACTCCAACTCTCTAGAGAAGATTGTAGCCACAGGAATCATCCCACCATGTTTCTGTGATGCCCTGCAGGTGTGTGCGCATCTCTAATTCCTCTTGCTCATTCCCTGTGCTACGTGCGTTTGCATAGAGGCATTTAGGTTGGGCCAGTCGTTCTGTATAGGGAAAGTAACTGTCCAGGTTTCAGTTGTGCTTGCTGACTGCTGGTGTAGCTGACTTCATTACAAACGTGGGCATCTGCTGTGACAGCAAGTAGGAGACACAGAAAACTTCTGAGCATTGCACACAACACGTACAAGGAGGTTAGAAGCAAAATATGCCTGCTTTATAGGCCAGCAGAGTTATCTGTCCTTATCTGATGGGATATATGTGGGACACAACGCATCTTCTGATGCACATCTGACAACTCAGGTGGAAATCCTCTGAAGATGAAATGGTACAGTAGTTCCTCATGAGTCGGTATGGAAAGACACCAACATTGCCTTCAGCTAGAGACTCTAGTTTGAAGGGCAGCCCTGGAAAAGGCAGCAGTGTACAGAAGGTGTACTGAAGTTCTCCTGTGCCTTAATATTGGTAATCCTCAAATCAATAGCAGCAAACAGAGCAGTTTTGTCCTACTACGCCATGCCCTTTTCCTACAAAGCCACCATTTCACAAAAAAATAGTGTTTGAAAGTTGCACAGACACCTGACCTATCCAACAATGTTCTTCAGTTTCAAAATGTGGGCAAAATAAGTAAGACTAGGCTCGAGAGATCTCACAAAAGATAGATAAATATTGTGAAAGCAAAAAAACCTCCTATAAAATGCTCTTCTTATGGTTTAACATTACTCAGCAGTCACTAACAGGCTCATTTATTCAGCACTATGAATGTTCTTCCCTTGCTCTTCTAATACACAAAACAGATTGACTACTTCAAGACGAAAGCGGTCATCATCAAGTCTTGTCCATTGATCTGAAGCCAGCTGGTGATATCGTAGGCTCAGGGTCTCAGGTATGTTCTGGTTGGAAAGCGAAGCTCCGCTTGATCCTATCATTTTTCATTCCCAACTGACAAGCTTCCTGGAAGCATCATTGAGGAGAAGGCAAAATACAGGAGGATAGAAAGGAAGCCTGTACCAGGAAAGTGATGAAGATTGATGGAGGTTCCTGCAGACAGATCCCACAGCTCAAGGTGGTTTACTTGCATGGGCAGACTGAACGACTTGGTAACACACAGTCTGTTTGCTAGGGGTGTGTTAAACCTATGCTTTCCATTTGTAGCAGAAGCAGCTAGAAATAGTTACTGGTACCAATACAGTCACAGTGATAGTGTTTTATGTGATCAAATGTGCATGTTGCCTACTCTAACCACCATCCTCAACACTAAGCTTCCTCTTGCTTACACTGCACACAACAATGTGGCACAGCTCACAAAAAACCCTACAAAAATCTAACTGTACGTAGCATGATAGAAGCATTATATTTGTGCCTTCTTTCTTTCAAGAATAAACAAAAGTTGCCTTTTTGTTTATTTATATTGTACTAGTGAATCTAACTCTCCTGTACAAAAAAAAGCAAAAAATGGCACCTCTTAGACATTTTGCTGGCATCCTAAGAAAATCAGATGCATCCTAAGAAAATCAGATACATCCCAGCAAATATGTGAATGATTTTCGGCAAAGCATTTCCTCAGTGTTGCAAGTAACAACATAAAGTAAACCAGAAGACAATATAACACTTCTTTATAGCTTGCCTATAAACCTTCTGTTTTATTCTAATAATATTCCTCTGTCTCCCTTTGCTCCCCTGAGACATTTGTCATAGTATCTTTAGCAACTCTGTGAAGAATGGGCTAGAACATATACCATTTATGCATGGTGTTGCATACATATTTTTAAGTGCAGTGTCTGTGAACTGGTCTATATAATAGATGTGCATAATACTAATACGCTATTTTCATTTAAGATGAAGTTTATATTTCACTGCCTTGAAATAACTATTCTACTTCAGGAAAGAGCAGTCAAGACGAACTGTCCCCTTACTGGAAGCTATAGGGAATGAAAGAAACTGGGAAAGCATTAATAGCAGTCTGTAATCAAACTTAAAGTAGATGTAGTATTTTTCCTGTATTTTTTTTCAGCCTGCTCAGAAGTTACAGAGCTTTCTTCAGAATCAAAAGAAGTCAAGAGAAGAAACATCCAAGCTAATTCAGTAAGTCTTCATAGCAAGCAGTCTCAAGTGAACCAACACAACTCATAGGTTTTGGAGGAGGGTTTGAAGCCATATTGATTTTGCCCCATAGAAACTGTGGGGAACAAAGAAAATAAAGAGGGTAAGCTTAGAAGCAATAAGAGGCCAAAGACCAGCAAGTCTTTCTGCTCTGACAGATTCCTACAGTATGCCTGAGCAGCCCTTCAGATCTGCTAAATGAAGATCTAGGCTTAAGTATTAATTATATGGTGTAGATTCAAGCACCCAACAGGTTGGCTAGTACCAGGGAAATGAAGAGAGTGAGTCAGACTTAATACTATCCTAATCAATGCAGATCAGCTCCCATAAACTGAATAATACCTGCTTGTGCTACAACTGAACTGAGCAAAAACCTTTAGACTGATCCATAGCTATCTAGCACTTATTGGTTCTTCTCTGTAAGCACTTCAGAGGATAAAAACCAACAACCCTTACACTACTTGCTATCTTTTTAAGACAGGTCTAACTGCGGTATGACCGGAAAAAAAAAAAAAAATAAAAAAATGAAAGAGATAGCTAAGCCTAGTACCAATTAATTCATTTTCACAACAGTCTATGAGAGTAAGATGTAAAGTGTAAATAGATGTCCCATGAGTTAAAGACTCCCTGGCTGATGCCGGCATTAATCTCCCACTTGCCAGTGTCTCAAATCCAAGCTCCATCCAAACAATCTTTTTTCACCCTTACCTTAAGTCACTTGCTCAGAGACCATAAACAAAGAGTTTATCAAGACAAATGAACAATAAGAGCAACTCAAATACATTACTGTAACAAACACTTTCTTCCTGACAATTTATATCTCAGAGATTACAGGCTAAAACAGGAAACAATAGAAGAGAATTAAAACAAATTCTCAGAGGCTGAGTGGAAATAATGAGAAATACAACAGCACTACATGTTAAGTACATAGCTATCATGATAATATACCTTCATATCCTACTATCTCAGTAGGGTATTAGAGTTTTCTGTGAGATACTGGGATTTTGTACTGAATGTCAAAAATTCTACTGTGATAACTAAAGTCATTGCTGGCAGTTTCTGAGTAGACTAAATCACTGGTATCTACCTCTGACTTGTCATGGAGAAAAAAAGAACCAAAGGGAAGGGATTATAAAGCACTACAATTCCTTCACCTCCTGCTAAGCGCACAAAACAGCTTGCTCAAAAAGTAGTTAGGGAAAGTTAATGACACGCTACATGTTTCTGTAGCTCATATGGTGAAGAAGTTTTAAGAATGTCAAATTTTGAGATCCCAAACTCAAAGACATAATCTACAAGTAGTAGAGGAGGACCATGCTGATTCTTGCATCTCAGCGAATATAGATACTTGCAAAGTTAACATGAAGTGTGCAGCCTTAACTTGTAAAGGATGACCAGTTAGCCTAAGTTCTTTCCAAATTAATATTGCATATTATCACAATCATGTAAATTGTTTCAGGATGGGGCATGATACTCTGCATGGTTCCTCTCAGAGCTTGGCAGATTTCCCTCCAGGACCTGTTTCTTGTAAATCGTAAAACTCCTCTCTTCTCTTTCCAAGGACGGTCAGAGCCCTGTTCCAATTGTTCTGGGTCATGGATGTAGCAGAGCCTTTTTTCATACTTCGTCCTCATTCCCTATCAGTTTTGATTTTTTTAAAATCCCTCTTTCTTTAGACACTAACAGTACTTAACTATTACAGCAGAACATATTCAAATAGCCCAAACAGAAACTTACTATACAAATACACTACAGCATAAAAACCCCCGTGAATTCTGTTGACTTATTGACACGATACAAGTAGGTCTGAAAAATGTACTCACCCAAAGGAAAAAAATGAAAGCAAATAGCTTTTTACAGAAGTTCTGATGTCCTAGAGGCTATCTCTCCACTGCTTTCAATCGCTGATGCTAGTCTTAAGTCATAAGTCTTTATGTATTAAAATTGTTGTGAATTTCAAGGATGGCCTGAGAGGAACATGTATTCAGGTTTTAGGCATCTTTGACACAAATTAAAAGCACAAATAGTTTAGTTAGAAGAAATGCTTTCAGTTAGAGTTTTTTAAACAAATATATCTAAAAAAACCCCCTTCCTTTCTCAGTGATTGCAAAGCCATTTAGAAACTTTTCTTTCATCAAAATTTCCCACTCGACAAGCGACGCTGGTGTATCAGAAATAAATACAGCACAATTCATGCACAAGGAGTCAAATTAAACAAAACCCTACAGTTGTACTTAGCCTGATGCACTACACGAACCATTCCATCACTGTCTCATGTTCAGGTATACTTTTCATACAAGGTCAAGAGTAGTAGTCCGATTGAAGCTCTTAAATACAAAACTTGACAATAAAGTCCTAGGGAAAAGGAGAAAGGACTGGAGGGAAAGGCAGGATAGAAGTAGGAAAGGAAATCAAGTTCCAGAACTTTTCTACCTTGCAGCAAAATTCCTTATGAAAACAAAAGCTTACAGAAGCAAGTAGAGCCTTGATACTTTTAATTAAACAGCTTTGTCCTCAACTATTTGTAGCTGTTAATATTGCTATTAATATGGTATTTCCCTCCATCATATATCTCAATCTTTAATATTTGTGCTGGGTTTACATAGCAAAAATTTGGTAGCTGGAGGGGGGACTGCAGGGGTAGCTTCTGTGAGGAAACACTAGAAGCTGCCCCCACATCAAATAGAACCAGTTCCAGCTTCAAGACAGAACTGCTGCTGGCCAAGACCCAGCCCATCTGTGACAGTAGCAGTGCCCCTTTGATAACATTTAAGAAAAGGGAAAAAAAGCTGCACAGCAGCTGTAAGAGATAAGTGAGAATATGTGAGAGAAACAACTCCGCAGCCACCAAGGTCAGTGAAGAAACAGGAAGAGGAGGTGTTCCAGGTGCCAGAGTAGATTTCCCCTACAGCTTGTGCTGAAGACCATAGTGAGGCAGGTTGTCTCTCTGCAAGCCTACGGAGGACCATGTCAGAGCAGATATCCAACCTGTAGCCCATGGAGGTCCCCATGCTGAAGTAGGTGGATGTGTCCTGAACAAATGTGAAGCCTAAGGAGAGCCCATGCCAAAGCAGTCCATTCCTGTAGATTTCTGTGGAAAGGACCCACACTAGAGGAATACTTGAAGAACTGCAGCTTGTGGGAAAGACCTATGCTGGAGAAGTTTGCGAAGGACTGTATCCCATGGTAGGCACCACAAGTTGGAGCAGGGGAAGAACATAAGGAGGAAGAAGAAGCAGAGATAAAATATTATGAACTGACCACAACCCCATCCCCTTGCACTGCTTGAAGGGAGGAGGGAGAATAGTTTGGAGGACATTGAGCCTGGGAAGGAAGGGTAGAAGGGAAGGTGGCTTTAGTTCTGCTTTATTTCTCACTATTCCACTTGGTTACAATTAACTGGCAATTTACATTAATTTCCTTGAGTCAAGTCTGGTTTGCCCATGACAGTAATTATTAAAGACATCAACCTGCTCTTATTATGACCCATTAGCTTTTTGGTGCATCTCTCCTCTTGTCCTGTTGATGGAGGGGGTGTAATAGAGCAGCTTGCTGGGCTCCTGGCAGTCAGTCAAGGTCAACTCACAACAATATTGCACTGTGCCAAAAAAATTAATATTAAGAACCTATAGAAGTAAATAAAAAAAAATAAATTATTTGTTCTGGAAAGATTGGAATAAGCCCTCTCTATTTGGAAAGATCTTTGACAAAGCTCCAATTGACAGGTGTCTGCTTTGACCATCAGCTACAGAGCAGATAACAACAAAATAATATCTGAAAGGAATTATGCCCAAAGTGGATGCAATGTTGAGTATCATTACAAGGGAGAGTATCTAGACAGATGGCCAGTTGTACACAAGTGCAATGAACTGACAACATGAAATTGTGAAGAGGAATATAAAAATAATACAGACAAAATTCCAAAGACTTAAAACACTGTTCTTCAAGAAAAATGAAAACAAAAGGTACTATTGAAGGAGCATCACGTGTGATAAACACTAAAATTAAGAAGTTTAGAGCAATCCAAGTGCAAGAGTGTACCTTCAGTGACTTATCGACTGAGTCAGAACTCATTTTCACCAACATACGTCAAGACAGCAGTATTGAAAACTAATTTTAGAACTTAAGATCCTCAAATGCTTATTGACAACATTCTTTTGCTATATATACTGGAGGAGCAGTAAGGATTGACTGAGTAATGGACCACAACGTTAATCATATGACATCTATAAAAAAAGAATGAAAAGATCAGGCCCTAGAGTAGTTAGCCATAAACTTGTACAAAGACAGAAAAGGAATGAGGCTTCTAAATTTTGTCTTTTTTTTTTTGAAAATTCATTTTTAAAATACAGACTGAAATAATCCTGTGCTTTCCACCTCAATTTTATTAGCAACTATTAATGTTTAAGTTCTAGTTTCTTTCACTGATGCAAACCCAGGATCAGTGAGTGTTCTCAGACAACTGCAGCCCACAAAGAATTTACAGTATATCAACATGTCAAAAATACATCATCAAAGTGCATGTCAAAATGCACTTCCATAATTCATATACCCAGTGAACAATGGGACCGAGCTAATGTACAATATGACATTGCCTTGACTTGGCATTAAAAGACTAATGAACTTTTCAGTTCATTTTTCCTGTTACATAAGCACATTTGCATCACATTTATAATCTGACTTCTACCTATAAATCTGTTACTGCCGTACTTGGGCTATATATCGTACATCCTACAGTATAAGCCTTATGGTTATTACTTTTAATTGTTCTGTTCAAGTACAAAGCAAGCATCAAACTGCTCAGTTTTTACTAGCTAGAGAAATAGACCCCAATTCCTAGGCAGGTCAGCTTTCATTTCCTCCCACTCTTGAATTGCCAAGACTAAAGCTTTATAACATTCTGGAAAGAAGACTGTGGAATGAATGATGTAACTGCAATTAAACTACTTCTTTTCTTTAAGACAGCTAAATATGTGACAGGTACGTAGCAATGTAACTTTAAATGTACAGATACCTCAAACATTCCATCACTCACTTAAAGAAAATGCCTTATCTTCACCAGAACCCTTATTTGGACAAAAGGCAGTTTTCAAACAGAGCAAAATGAAATTTTCTTTTTTTTCAGCAACATAAGTATTTTTCAGTAGACATCTAACAACGTTTATTCATGTCAATCTATGGTGAAAGAGGGTGACCTTAATAACCGTGATGAATAATAAAATCAAAGATCAATAGAAGAGGGAAAAACTATACTTAAGCAAATGCCTCTGGGTTATGGGAACAAAATAGGGAGGGCAGGAGGGAAGGAAGGAGAGAGCTAAGCTGCCACCAGCAGCTTTGAGGGACACAAAAAAGACACAAAACTTGATCTTAAAAATGATCTGCTTTAGACTAAGAGAGGAAAATTAGCAAACATAAGAAACAAATGCTCCTATAGAAAGCAGTCCTAGGGACTGTGGACATAGAGGTTTCCCTCGGCAGGACACATCAGGTTCGGAAAAGGAACCATCAAGTTTCAAGTCATGGGGTTTAACACAAGGCAATTCAGGCAGTAGACTACCAAGGGAGGCTTTCTGCTTCTTTTCAGTTCTGCTTGCTGCCAAGTACTTCCAGAAACGCCACTGACAGCCTTTAATTTTATAGTTAATGCATTGAAGAACAGTTTCCAGACAGTGTTGGAATGTTTCATGTAACAACCACAAAACAAGTGTGCATTTGGGGAACAGAGAAGTGCCATGGAGATTCACATTTGATGATGGAGAAGCTTATGTGGATTATAAAGAAGAAGATGAGAACTGATGCTGAAAACGCAGTTGTGCACAGTTAAGACAGATTCTCACCCTTTTCGATGAGGGGAAGTGACGAGACCTTCAACAAACTTGTATGCACAAATTACTTAATCTTCATGCTTCAAGTCAATTAAATTGACTTTAAACCTTAAATTCTGTAGGTTGCTCGTTTCCTAAAACCTGTATATCACTATTACATGAAAATAAAGGCTATGATAAAATCTCTACTGGTTAGTATTGCAACTGCACACTATGGAATATTTTTCACTTCTTTAGGAGCCAGAGATTCAATTTCGGTGACCAATTTAATGCTTCAGACCAGAAGAAAAAGCAGTAATTCTCCCAGAATTGATGAAAGTGCCAAATGAATGAGCGTATCAGCTACAGGCAGATCTCCTTAGGTGGAAGTTAATGAAGTCAAGATCCTGACTTAGGTATTAGACTATGTTCATAATACATGACCTGCAGCTTTCTAAGTGTCAAGGGAAAAATGAAAGGCGAGGCAGACCAAAATAACATTTCCCAAGACCCTTGCTTAGGAATCACAGAACTTACAATTGTTTTTCTAATTGGATTTTTGAGGCGTTTTTTGGTGTGGTTTTTTTGGTTTTGTTTTTGTTTTTTTTTTCTTATTCATCTCACTGAAAAAGGCTTATTAACTTCCAATGCCAATACATTAATGTTTTACTTAAAGCCAGCTGTCTGCTTTCCACATTAGTCTAGCACAGTGATCCAAAATCACTTCCGCAATGCGTTAAATTACTTGAGTATTTTTCTGGTAACTGTCCTTGGTATGTTAGTCATTTCTAAGAACATAATTTACATTAAGAAACATTGTTTTAAATACAGAGATAGTCCCTGGATCCAGAACAAAAAGCCTCCACATTTTCTTCTTAGGCAAACGTTAAACAAAGACCAACGCAAAAATCACACTCACTGATAACAGGATGCTCGCTAGGTTTTTTCTCTCTCCCTAAACCAATGAATCTTGGATACTTTTCTGCAAAGGAAAAATGGTGAAGGCTGAAATGGAGAGCATTCACCTTCTGCCTTCATGAGCCACTTGCTCAATCACCAGAGGTGGGTCTGAATTTACTTGGATACAAGACAGACTTAATGACAGTCTTCTAGTATCTCTCGCACCCTGCTGCTGTGAAGAGAAGCAGCACTGCTATCACTTTCTCTGGTTGCGAACTAAAACAACGATCAGTGGAATTATTGAGGAGACTCAATTTTATTGGTGTTCAGCAACATGGTCACAAAAAGTATGTGTACAGAGACTGTCGTGTGCAGTTAGATGGAGATGTGTTTCATTTCCCAACCTTGAGTTAGACATTGCGTGAGCAAGGTCAACGTTCTGGCCACCTCATAATATGTTAGAAAACATTTGCTAGACTCCAGTTTAGCAGTTCAGTTAAAAAATTCCCAAGTCACTCTTAAATGACTTAAGTTTCTTTGAATCTGGAGCATTAACAGTTCTGCATGATCAGTAAGAGTGAGCTTTATAAAAATAGAAGTGCTTACAACTACAACAATGTATTTGGAAATGGTGAAATATATATGTAAATATCTGTCAGCACCTAATCAAATAGAGATTTTTGCGTTTCCACATGACTGGCAAACTGTACTAGCCATTTGGCAGGGCAAATGCTTGATTCCAAATATGCCTACATACTCCAAACTCAAGCGTGCAATAAAAGTAAGTTCAGTAATATTTAATTACAAAGTTATCCACTTAAATGGATAATAAATTTAAAGCCAAAATGAGGTTTTCCAATATACCCACTATACACACAACAGTATACACCTTGCTCTGTACCGTACTTTGTAAAAACATGAGTAATTATGCATATGCACACACACGGGTATACATATATTTAATGCATATTAATATACACACACACACTGATGCATCTACATAAGTTTTAAGCATGCTTTTCATACTTTGGCATATATGATATATGTAAGTCAAATATTATTGTTCCTTTATTTTAACTCAATTCAGAAACTTGAAGTGCTTCTTAGTTTTGCAGTTGATAACCTTGAGTCTGATAACCTTGAATGCAGCTGGTTTTCCTCATGGTCAACAATAGTTGTGTAATTACACTGCTTTGAATGTTCCAATTATATCTCAAAACAGACTAAGATTTTGTGCTTTGAATTTTAGATTTCACCTAATGAAGTTTACATAGGTATTCCTATAAATATCTACCTCCTTTACACATCTGCCTCAAATTTCCATTTTACTGTATGCAGATATATTTTGATGTTACTTATTTGTTGAACAGTCAGCAACAGCCAGGATACATATGAATCCTATATTCTTCACAACAATTGCAAAAATGAAGATAAATGAAGATAAATCTTCCTTCTAATAATGACTAATCACTACACCGCATCCATATCATCCATACATGTCCCAGCTAAAAACATGTGCCAGCTAAAAACAACTCCATCGCAAAATCTCACAGTCCTGGAGGGGCATGCCAAGGTAATTTCATCTCCATGTCACCACATGGCACCATAGCAATACACTGTTGTGCACTGTTGCAAGCCTAGTTTGGCTTGTTTGAAAACACAGATTTTTAGAACTGTCACTATTTTGGCAGGTTTGTTCAGCGGGAAACAAGCACTCCTCGGGCACCAGGGGAGCCTATGAGAAGCCTCAGGCATTCTCCAGGCTGGATTAACAGACTGATGCATGAAGCTCTGATGAGAACAGGGTTGCAAAACTCACTTTTACATACCTCTGGTGAAAGAGAAAGGCCTCCAAATCTGCCTCCTTTTTCACAAGGAAGTTACATAACAGTTTTCAATTCCTGACATAAGTAATAGTTATTTGAGAAACAGCAATGAGAAACATTTCAGGGCTAAAAAAGGAAGAGTCACTTTAAGGCTGAATATTAGCATCACATTGAAGAATGCTTTTCATTGCCTTCAAACATTAACCTCAGGATAGACAAGATAGGGTTTGGTTTCTTGCTTGCATATACTGTTGTAAAGACTGACTGTCTAGGACAAATTTTTCCTGATTCTTTGGCGGTTTCACAACCCACATGTAAATCTCTCCAGTTCCAGGTAAGGAACTATCAACTTTGCATCAGTATTTTATAGGTAACTCTTCATATAATCACTGGTGTGACTGCAATGTTGTCATATTTTGACATCTTCAGAGAGCACTTCAATGTTAAGAGATGTTTGCCTTTATTAACCTATTTATCTTCATTTCAGACAATGTTTTCTCCCCAAAGATGCTTCGTCACTGACTTTCTGAACATTAAAGAAGGGTAAATGAAAATACAGGACTCTAGACAGATAATTAGACTTTCTTTCTGTTCTTTTGTTACATTAATTTCTACAGGCTGAAGTTAAAACAAGATGCTTCCAGCATTAGTGTCCATATAAACAGATTTCTAGTTAGTGGGCCGGCCTTTCCTGCACAAATCATAAACTGACATCCGTCTTTCAGAATAAGAGTAAAATAATCACTAATGTTGCTCCTTCTTTAGACAAATGGTGTTTGTATAACATCGATTTCCCAAAGATTTAAAAAAGTGCTTATATGCTACTTTAAATAAAAGCATTTTTGAGAATTGTGTGGAATATATGTGGCCATACAGCTGGTAAAGGACATTTAACTGAGTTCCACAGAGCTTTAGATCATGCTCTATGTAACTCCATGAATTCCAGAGAAGAAATCTGAAAATAAGCCAGGGCTTGAGCATTTATTTCAAGCCAAGCTCATTCTTATCACTGCTGCTTTGACTTTCCATCCTCCCATTTCAAAAAGATAGTGGAATAGACTGGTTTAAGTTAAATTCAGTATGGCATTCAGCTCTGGATGCCACAATTTAGAAAACAAACTATAAAAGATCTTTGGGACTTAAGTCTGTATTACATAGGCAATTCTCTATTATACAGGCTTTATTTTCAACAAACAAGCAGAAATTAAAAAGCATTTTCCTACCTCACTGTGATATTTATAGTGCAGGAAGGTGAGTAATTAAGTCAGAAACTAAAGACAAGAGTAATGCATTAAATTAGTAACAACTACACATCCATCTTATTCAGAGAAGCTACTGAAAATTTTACTTTTGATAAATTTTACGGACTGGCTTGGACCAAGTGAAGTCATTAGACAGTATAATACCCAACACTAATAGCATATACTTGTTCTGATAACCAATGCCATCTGTCTGTTGGAACAATTCAGGTTAGAGGACAGTGTTCCTTACCAACAGACACAAGGAGGAGAGGTGAGCAGGCATCATGAGGCTCAGAGCCTTGTTCAACACTATACCCACTCTCTCCGCCAGCTAAGGGCCTGGCTCTGACTTCAGCACTGGAACATACCCTCAAAGAGCCTGAGCCAGTTACAGTTTCCAGATCAACATCCCAGCTACAGCATAATTTTAAGATTCGATTTAGGAGACTGGTTTGAGTCCAATTCTCAGAATAAATTTAAATAAGCTACGCGCACAAGTGCAACTTTCTTGCTTTATATTACTTATAGATAAAAAAAATCATCAGAGTGCCTCACAATAATTAAATACTGACTTCTTTCCAAAAAAACCTTTAATCAAATGAAAATTGTGTGCAGTACCTAGAAAGACTAAATAAGCATAGAGGTTTAAAAGAGAAAACAAGAGGAGACTTAGGGAGCTGCGAGGCAGACAATGTGCATTTATGGGCAGCTACTGAGAGTCTAGACCTGTATGTCCCATAAAACTAGCAAAAAGTTAGCACTTCCTCTTGAACAGTAAACATAAACCACCACTAAACTACATTTGCTCTTTCAGAACCCAAATTTTAGACTCCTAAATTGCTGAAGACTCATAAATTATAATTAAGACAACAACTCACACTGAAAGCTTCTTTAGCATGATAATCCTATTCATTATTTTAGACATTTTCTATTTAAAAAGCTTTGTTGGCATTTTTCTAAATGCTACTTCATGCCACACTTTCACTCAAAGTGCGAAATACCTTTGTTCTTTTAGTAAACTGAAGTGAATACACTAGGATGCTTTTGTCGGCAAGATGAAAAGTGAAGGTATAAAGCAAGAGACAGTTTCGGGACTTCTTGACAAGCAACACTAAACCCACGGTTTCTTAATTTTCTCACACTAGAAACAGCGTAGGTAAAGCAAGAGATACCTAAGCTATTGTTATGTCACACTGAATGATAGCAAAGGGCATTCTGGGAAGCTGAACATAAAATTCATCCTTCAATTCAGCAGACAAGTCCTGTTTAGTAAAGAAGATGATTTCCTAGCATAATACTACAAATGAATGAAAATTATATTTATTTTTCAGGATCAAGAATAAAAGATGCCATCACAAAAACACAGCGTCTTCTAATTTATAACAATTTACATCCATAGCATCCAGATGGAGGATAAAAAAAAGTTTTGTTGTACACATACACAAGGAAATGACATTGCTCAATGTTTTCAATTTGCCTTGATTTATGGGAAAACATCGTGTTCCAGGAGCTGCTATCCTTAAATATTAATTAAAAAAAAGATTGCTTGGGATATCCACTGCCGGTATGGGTAGTACGAGCTGTGAGATAGATTTAGTTTAGAAGAAGATAAAGGGGAAAAAGGAAAAAAAAGGCTACAAAATCACTGCAGGGCTTCTGTATAATCTGCATCACTCTAGGAAGTGTTACTTCTCAGACTTACTACTTCCCATGTAGCCACCAGGCAACGGGAAAGGAGGAGGAAATTAGAAAGGAAGATTGTTTGGTGGCTGTCTGCACTTGTTTCTTTATTAATAAAGTACAATGATAAACAGGACACTAAAATTTCTTTTAATGCTTTTAAACACTGAAAAATCACTGCCAAAAAAAAGGTGATGCTTCCTGTGTTGAGTAAGGAACAGGACTGAGTGACAGAGCACATATGGGTATGTGCCTGTACGTACACACAGAAGGTACGACGTGCATTCAGACTGTCTAATAGCCTATTTGTACCGTATGGATCTAGTTTTCCTTTCTAGGTTGTTTGGGGTTTTTTTTGCCTTTCAATACTTTAAAGGGGGCCTATAAGAAAGATGAGGACAATCTTTTTAGCAGGACTTGTTGCAACAGGACAAGGGGTAATGGTTTTAAACTAAAAGAGGGGTGATTTAGACTAGATAGAAGGATGAAACTTTTTATGGTGAGGGTGGTGAAACACTGGCGCAGGCTGCCCAGAGAGGTGATAGAAGTCCCATCCCTGGAGACATTCAAGGTCAGGCTGGATGGGGCTTGGAGCAACCTGATATAGTTAAAGATGTCCCTGCTCAGGGCAGGGAGGTTGAACTAGATGATCTTTAAAGGTCCCTTCCAACCCAAAACATTCTATGATTCTATGATCCTCACTGCTTGGGGAAGCAGAGCATTCAGAAACAGATAACCTTGTCAAGAAAGGTACTCATCTTCAGAATCTTACAAATAATACATTAGTACATTGTATGTCATGGTGTGATGCTTACTTCCTAAGCTGTGGTATCTGCAGGAGGGAAGGTTGCCCAGCTCCCTCTGGATGGTACCAGCACTCAGAAACACAAATCCATCCCAGCTCACAGACAGTAGCCTATGTAGAATGCCAAGTTGTTTTAAAACCACTAACTCATCTTAAGAAAAGAAAGGAAGAAAGAAGCTTCAGATGTGACAGGCAGAGGATGGGACAAGCCAATTTCCTCCTTCATCAGCTTGGATTTTGTTCCAATTTATCAATTATAACTTTTGGCCTGGTTTCTGGCCTTCACCCAAGCTAGAGGCATATAAGCTATTTCAGACATAAAATTACTTTGCACTACAGGCAATTAGTGAGGCCAAGAGGCCGCTGGAGAGCTGCATATGATGAATGTAATTGCTAGTGGGAAATCTTGGAGGGTTTTTGACCTTGTTGCTAATTTTTTTTTTTTTCTTTCTTTGGGAATATCCTGAAAAGATCACACAGCTGGGACAACCCTGTTGTCTGAGAAAGAAATGATGAGGCAATTTACTCATTATGAAATTAATAGCTTCAGATGCTAAAGAGTTTATGAACAAGAACATTAAAAAGCTCTTAACACCAATACATAGGAAATTGTTAATAGTAGTCTGTCCAACTTAAAATCTTGCAGGCTTAATGTGCTTTGCAAAAAAAACCAAAACCAAAAACCTCTCAGAGAGAAGGAATCAGCAATATATCTTGCCAGAGTTCTGCAGAAACAGGGATCAATGTGAGGTGGGAAGCATCTGCTACCTTGTGAGTAATATTGTTCAACATGGATAAAAAGAACAGAACCGAAAAAAAACATTAAGTTTGTATGATTAGCTTTAATATTTCTTTCCAAAAATGAAAAGAGAAGTTCCTAAACCCAAGACCCCATTGAAGCTGTAGGGAAGGCTGTACTGAAATCACTGTTGCTCAGCAGGACACCTCTGCCCCCAGCATTTAACCAGCTATTCTGGGCACTTCCAGCAAGGCGGTTGAAGCAACCCGAATTTTATGTTGGTGCTAAGGCTGCCTTAGAGTCTATTCAAAGTCTCCATCAGCTTTGATGCTCATGTTGTGCTTAATGTTGTGGTAGCTACTTTATGAGCTACTTCAGGTTTAAAACAAGCTCTCTTACATCTACACAAGCTACAGCCACTGCACTGCAGATACGTCCTATGCCTTCCCCTTTCCCATTCAGCTATTTTAGACAGGTGTGTATTTTTTGGTTTGTAGAGAGATGCTCTAAGGAGGTTATGTCTCCTACACAGAAAGGAGGATTAACTGGCTAAGAGTAGCGCTCCTTCACTTTGCATATAGAGAAACAAGTGTCAGACACACACACACACAAAAAAAAAGGCGTCAAAATGTAACAGGAAATACAACACCACCACAAGGAATGCTCCAAACTTCACTGGAGCTTGTCACCAGACACAGCGATAAATATGTATTCACATAAATCATTATGCCCACTCTTGATAGGCAATACTTTACTTCAGATACCTATTACACAGAAAGTATTTCAACATCCTCTTGCAGAGCCTCAATAAAAGGAGCATCAAACAGAAGGTTTAATTTTTCATCATCGTACAAACACTCTGATTCCCGCAGGAGTGCTCCCTGCAAAAGCAGGTGGATTGCGCAGTCAGAGAAACGCAGCAGACCTATATGCCTTGTAATGAAATCAAACAGCTCACTAAAGCTAATACACACTCTAAGCTGAAATTTGAGCTTCAAAAGCAACAGCCCACAACTTCCGAGATTAAACCTAGCAGAAAAGCACTAATGGTGCTGTTAGATGTACTATTCTAGTGTCATTCTTGCCTCACATGAAAAGTTTCTTCTGAAAGATAGAGCCAAGCTGTGTGGGCTTGACACTACCATTATTTACCGCATGCTTAACAATGCTAAAAAATGGAGATGCCTGTTTTCTTGTCTAAAACATAAGAAGAATTCCACATAAGCTGGATTTTATTTTTTTTTCCATTTGTGGTTTTGTGTCTGTTTTTTTTTAATGCCTCTTAAAGACCTTTTCCTTAAAAAGAAAGGCTACAAAAATGAAAACAGCATAAGGGAAAACAATTATCTCTTTCTTTTTTTTTTTTTTTTTTTTTGTATGTGGAAAATAGAATACTTACCTCCATGTGAGCAGACCTACTGCAACAAACACACTTAGAGCAAACACTACTCCAGCTTTATACTCTGTTACTCTCTACAGTACTACAAAAATAGAACCGTGGCAGGTTGCAGTTTTCTTGATCTGTTTGTTTTCTGATTTGAGATTCTGAGAGAAGTTGAATTGCCTAAATATTAGTATCTTTGAGATACCCTAAGGTATTTAAGTCATATGCACAGGCCACCAGACATGACACAGGACCTATAGCAGACCCATGCTCTTCAAGAGCTGGAACTAGAACCTAGATGAGAATATCATAAAGCATATTAAATAGCATTGAAGATCCATAGCAAAGGAATCAAATAAAGCCCTTTCAATACTGAAAAATACTTACTTTATGCCTTGCTAGAGCACATAATTTCAAAGAGTGCAGCTTATGACAAGGTAGAAGTCCACCAGAACTTTTGTGGGAAGATAGGGTTCTTCCTGTAAAACACCCTAAAGGTTTTGTGACCTCAGAAAGTGCACTTACGAAGCTCTCATCAAAACTGAAACAATACGGGAAACTATGATGCTTCCAACCTCCAAGAGAAACCTTAAGAATAGGTAATCAAACCAAATAACCTCTACCGAGGCTTATATTACATTATTCATCATGCCTTTGTCTTCATCTGTTCATTTTTTCCTTCTTGCTGTATATGGAATTCTGAAAACGGGGCACTAAATCTCATCTTGCTTGTACTTCTCCAATCCTTATACCCATACCGGCAGGACTGACAGTATGCTCCAGAAGCCAGTGGAAGCTCTGCATTTCCAGGAGAAACTGAAGGTGGCTGAACCACCACAGCGTTTGTTCACATTTTATATTCTTGGTTAGAGTAAACCAGCGTAATTCTACTCAAACCTGAAAGCAGCACCAGCATAGCATTTCTCACAGATGGATGAACTCAAAGTGCCACTTTGATGGCACTATAATGTTTTTGACTCACAGAAATCACATGAGAAAGCTTGGTAACACACACTAGTGACCCCTGTGTTTCTCAGAATTTAGTGCATCAAGTCTGAATATAAACAAATGGTTCTATCATTAGTTCCTATTATACCTTAAGACTGCTTTAAAAAGTCACTTTCAGTTCTTGTATTCTCATTTCCTTCCCATGTGTATAATAGCAAACCGCTCCAGAAAAGGTGGTTCCTATTCCTTACAATCTCATATTGATGGATACATTTAATTTTCTGTTTCCCTGACATAACCACTCCTACTCAGTGCCTATAACATTCTCTTTCCCTTCACATGCACTGGGGTATTTTCCTCTCCTTTGTCTGATAAACGGAAAGCACTGTGCATCATATTCAGAAGCAAATCCAAATGTCCCTACATCTTTGAGACATTTTCCTCAGTAAGGCAAGCAGCTATAAGAGCCTTTACTATACTTGAAGTTATGATTAAAAAGAGCCAAAGAAGATTTAATTTCAATTTTATTTTTTTTTCTAGGATGGAGAAACAGTTTGTCTTCCATTTCCTACTACAATTTTGATTTAGTATCAAAATTCAATATCCTTTCAAAAACCTTTCATATTGTCTGTCAGGTAGCTGTACACATCAGCAATTCTCTATCCCCACTCACTGTACTACTTTATTAATGTGAACTCAAGGCCTCCTGCCCCGTTTCATAATTTCTAATTACCTATAGGCAGTAATATAAGAAATGTGCATTACCATAAAAATTATTTTTGCCATGATAAGACACATTTTAAAGCTATCAATCTTTCTGCAGACTGAAAGTGATATATTTTGCCACCTCTGGGTTTTTACTTATAACTTTAAAAAAGTAGTATTCCGTGCAAAAAGGTTAGATTCACTATATTCTGTTTTAATTTTATTGCCAGCTATTTTTATTCTACTAAGTTCCAGTTTAAAGTTGAAGCTTGCCATTATACATAATGAGTGACAGAAATTCTAAAAAGAATAATTTCATCTTCCCCTTATGTTCAGTAACAGCGTTTAGAGTTTGGTCTGTCATGCCGTGAAACTTGCTTGGCTCTGCAATCTGCAAATGCACTCCTAACTACTAGAAAATGGCTGTGTGAGCATCAGGTAGAAAACAAGTTCACCATTTGAAAAGGCTTGTCATCTGAAAATACAAGTAGGACATACGTGGCTCATAAATGTGAGCCTTCCTTGTACGAAAAAACATCTAGTTAGTTGTCTGTTGTAGCTCACGTACACTTCAATATTTAAGGGTGAACCTGCATGTGACAAATATGAGATCATTCACAGAGGACCTACAAAAAACACACGTGCATATTTATGTTACACACTCAAAGGCAAATTAAAGAAAAAAATGGTCTGTCTTGTTCTGTGTGTTTGCAAAATGCCAAATGCTGCCTAATTTGAAAATAAAGAAAGGCTTTTCAGTCCATGGAAATTGTAGAAGGAGGTCAGAGTTTGCGGGTGTGCAAGAATAAATTACTTCCTCCTCCAACCTTACTTGTCCTACCCAGAAATTGCTCTGGTTTAATGACTCCCTTGGTGACTGCCCAGCAGATTCTCCTTTCTTTCCATAGAGGTGTTGAAGCTATACATCAAGAGGCAGCAGAGGTTTAGTTTTCCTGACTTACAGCCAGTGTGGCTCAATAGGCACCAGGCAGGAAATGAGATTCCCTCTTTGAAGAACTGAACTAGTTTCTCTCCTGATCTTCCATTGCCCAAAAGAAGAGCAAGGCAGGAAATAATTCATCATTTCTTCCTTGGGCTTCCCCTAAGAAGAGCAGTTACCAGCTACTCCTTGCGTTGATACGTGCTGGAAGACTGATGCTATCTCAATTTTTTTGTACTCTTGGAATAGAGCAAAATCTATTTTATATGAAAGAATAAGAAAGTATCAGATTAAAATCTCCTGAGTTTCTATAATCTTTTTTTCAGAATGGAAAACTAAAACTACAGGAAACATTAGCTAGAAGTTTTGAAACAGAAAGAAGCAGCAGCTCTGCAGAATAGACCGTTGCCATATCTCTTGCCATTCTCTCTGTTTTTTTCCTAAAACAACTGTTTCTGCTCCTTGAAGCCACTTAATAGTGGACATAGTTTAACAGCTGCAAAATATGTAAAACTCTCTACTTAAAAAATACCTCTTGGAAGCTTTACACAACTTGTTCATCTCTCATACAAAATTATTTCATATACAAAAAAACAAAATCTATTCCCTTCAAGAAATCAGCTCAGAAGTAATCTCAGGTAATCTGAAAAGCCTTTTGTTCTCTGCATGCTATAATTTTTTGTTCCATCTTTCCAAAGCTGCTTGACTTTTCTTCCCAAGTCGATTGCTTCTTACAACCAGCATCTGATTAAGTTACCCTATTAAAAAAAATCAACAACCTAAGTGCACAAAGACAAATGAAAACCAGCAAATTTTTAGGTAACAGTAAAATTCCTGAAGATTTGGCCTACAGGTACAATTTCATTTGAAACTATATATTAATTCAGAATATATACACCAGTTTTTATCTTGCTTTTGCTGGAACTTAGGACATCCTTCTCCTTCCAAAAGTCATTTTACATGTATGCACTTCAAAGTCACTTTAGTTTTGTCTTTGAAAGCAATCAACATTAACATTTGTATAGAAAACTATGTGAATATTGTCAACATGGCTTGCAAAACCTAAAAATTGTAAAGATTTTGAGTAAGACTGGACCCAGTATTGACTCCCCGGGGAGCACCACTACTACCTACAGGTTTCCAGTCAGACTCTGTGCCGCTGATCATGACCCTCTGACCTCTGTTGTTTACTCCGTTCTCAACCCATCTCACCATCTAGAGAGGAATGTTTAAAGCACAGGTGACAAATGCAGATCAAGAACAGCATTATTCCTATCTCCAAAAGCAGCCTCAATGAGCTTTTGGTCCGAAGTCCTATCTGGAATGCAATGGTGCATTAGAAGTACAGGGGAGAAGCCACATGGCCGTTGTGAAATTATCTTTGCAAACTTCCAACTTCTAGAATTGATTTGGTTTGAGAAAGTCCTACGACTACATTAAAGTATGACATTTATACTACTTATAGGTAAAGATTAATATTTTTAATAGAATTAGCCTGAGCTAGCTTGTACTGTACCACTTCCCTGCTATAATCAAATGACTACATGAATAACAAAGGTTTTTAATTTCAGCAGTCAAGGATCTTTTCATGGTCTAGTCAAAGACAAAATGATTGCAATAAGCAAACTTCCAAAATAAAACCGATGACTGCACTATTCTCCGTTAGTATGCCAAAGAGCGGAGTTACAAACGTAGCACTGCTCAGAATACACCCATGCAGCACAGTGACACCGAAGCTTCTTGGTGCCCACAGAGGCCTCATATGTGAAAACTGTCAAGCTGTTGAGATCTCTAGCTCACAAAATTTAAACTAGGTCTTCAGTGCTTTTTAAAACAATTACTTTGGGGGAGGGAAGAAAACATTTAACGGCAGAGCAGATAAAGGAATGTAACACTAAAAAAGCTATTATTTTCTTTTAATCTAGTACAGGACAAGTTGAAGTACCACAACCACTGGTGTAAGCTCACTATTTAATGCTACTGAAATCTCTGTTGCTTTAAAACCATTATTTTCCAGAAAGAGTTTATGTAGATAAAAAGTCCTTGGTACGAGAATAGTCAGTGCATGCCTTTGCCTTACACACAAAAATGGAAGTGGGAGGTTTCATCAGTAGAAGTGCCTGTTGTGCAGCACGCCAGTTATTTCATGTCCAGTTTGGATGGCTGATCCAGGCAGGCTCTACAGGACTTTCAACGTGGCCAGTGCATGAGGAACGTGTCCATCTACTATGTGCTGGTTATTTTACAACTTGCAAAGTCAAATTGCCAAATTGACTTTATCTGTTCCATGAAGGCCTGTAACTCATGTTGCAGCGGAGCTGGTGTGTGTTGGCCTCATAGAAAACTGGAATTCAGGGACCCATGGCAAAAACTGCACCAGTGATTGATCCATAGGCTGTAAGACCAAGATGTGACTGGTATTTGAAACTGAGAAGAATGGCAGATTTCAGATTTGTTGTTTTCAGTGAAAATAAACTGTTAGAATGAGTCCACATAAAAATCAGAAAAGTACACAAACTACAGTTTGTGATTGAGTTTACTTAAAAATTTACCCCAGTTTTCATTAATGTCATTCTTCAGTTTCAGCTGTACTTTTCAGCCAATCACGGCGTGGAACTAAGCACTGTGCTTTGGTACAAGCAGATCTCCGCCAGTATCCAGCGGTACACAATGCCTTCTCCTCTAACAGCCAATATTATGTGTTCTGCTTGGCAGAAATCTCTCTAAATAAAGTTCTGTCTTAAATCCTAGTGCAGGAAGAAAGAAAACCAGACATCCTGTTTTAAATTAATTCTCAGAATCTCACTACCAGCATACTCCTAACTCAGAATAAATCCTGTATGTTATATAATTATAAACACATCTCTTTTTTTTTCCTTATTCACTCCTTCTAAGATTTTTTTTTTTTCCTTCAAAAAGAGGTGAGTTAACACAGTGATGAACAAGAGCCTGAATAAGCCTGAACAAGAAGAGCTGGGCCATAGTGTACCTTCAGGGTAATTTGAGAATTTCAGCAGACAGTATATGAAGAGTTCATGTTATTGCTCCACAAGCCACCTGGAGTAATGGCTACCGCAAGCCTTTGCCTTCCTGCCTTCTCTTGTGATTGGCGATCACAGTATTTCAACAGGAGACAGTATTAAGGAGAAAAAAAAAAAAAAAAAAAAAGAAAAATTAGTTCTTCATACGCTAAAGCAGTAAAGCTTTTAACACTAGCAGCAACTGGGGCAGCAGACCAGAGGCTCAAAGTTCACATGCTATGATGTTGTCTTGTCAAACTAACAAACGAAAAAGACTTAAGAAAGCTAAAAAGCTCAGCTGCTAGATCTTATTTCTGAAGTTCATGAAAAACACTTGCTAAAGCGTACACACAAAACCACAGCAAGACCAGTAAGACAGATGACAAGAAGATCCAGAAACAAGAAATAAAGCATATTTGCTCTTAGAAACAAGAGAGAAGGTGTTAATCTTAGTGAAATAGGATTCTTGCAGTACTGGCAAAGTTACTGTCAGGATAAATTACTTGCTTCAGCAAATACCAAATACAGAAGCAGACTTGTCAGGGTGCCAGACTAGCTCAAACAATCACCCTTCTAGCAAAGCATTTCTATTGCACACTTTTAGTTTGCATTTCACAGCTTTTCTCCCATTCCTATCTTCGTGTCTTTATGCCTTCTCCTTTGTGTAGATCATAGCAAGAATTTGCAATTTAACATTAAAACGAAGATGGATGCAATGAAGGTTTTTTTCAATATAGCTTGGACAGAGTATCTTCCTGAATGACACACATGAATAAAGCTATCATTGCTTGTATTGTATTTTCCAGAAAGAAGATACAAATAAAAAGTTAGTTTATGGTTATGCAAATTGTGATTATTCTAATACATTAAAATAGGTATAGAACAACACATATCTTCCATTCCCAGCATGTCAAAAAGGTTCACTTCTACCTTTACTCCATAGAAAACAGAATGCAGTTCTAAATTGCAACCACGGCACGTACAAAACTACATGAGATCTTTAAAGATAAAATTCAGCATGAAAATAATATAATCTGGAAGAGTCACTGTGTATCTATTATTATCCTGGTTCTACTACAAGAACAAATGCAAGCAATGCAAGTAAGCACTGGTTTTAAAGATCTGGGGTGATTCTGCCACCATACTACACACTCAAGGTGTCTTCTTCCAGCTCTGATGGAAACTTATTCCAAAAGACACTTACTTTATTGAGCTACCAAAATCTCAGTTGTTTTCTACTGGCATCAGTAAGACCACACTGCATTTCAGCTATCTGTCCACAGTTCTGAAAATCACTTAGAAATAACATCAACTTAATCATGATGGAGAACATACTATTATGCTACGACAATATTATACGACCAAAGTTCATCCAAGTTTGCTTAAGGATACAACAGAAACTTGGTATTTATGCAACTCAATTTTTACTGTCTTTAAATGCCGCCAAGATATTAAAAAATGCTTCTCTAAGATCCTCTATTCAGGTGGAAATAAATGGGGGGAAGCAAATGGAACACTATCAAAATAGGCAATAATTTTGTTTATTAATTCTAATACTAGCATACCATTGTATATGAATTTTTACTAATTCTAGTCAATGAAGTTGAATAATGTAAGTCCTAAAGTGATTAGAATACAAGAAAATAATGTATCCAAATAATACTACATAAATATGTTTCCAGAAAAGCTTGGGTATACATAATAAACAATTATATTTTGATCTAACAAACCGCCCTAATAAAGTGTTCAAGAAGCTGTCAAAACATGCCATCATCATGAAATAAATAGAAAGATGATTAAGCTGAAAGAAAAAATAAATCAAATGTATAACTATATAAACAAAACAACAGTCAAACTACATTTTATGAGCAAACTACATAATATGGTAAAATACAGTCTGCCAGATAAAATACACTTATGAAATCTGCATTACCAAGACATAACGGCATTTCAACACAAAAAGACACAACTAAGAAGGAGATTAATCACAAAAGTCAAAATAAATACATAAAAGTTCTTATTCATCAAAAAAATCAGTTATGAAAGAGCAGTCCAATGACAGATGGAATTACGTAGAGTAGGAAAGATCAGTATCTGATCACAGACCATGAAACAGATTTTAAAAAGACTTTCTATTTGGAATTATATTACAGGCTTTTAGTATGGTTTCAGCAAATTCAGTATCACCATCAGTGTAATTAGCAAGAGACAGTGGGCTTATTTTAAGTATATTTCTAAGAACTGTATGCTCATGTGCATATTACAAAGCCACATGTATCTTCAAACTAATTTACTGCGAATATACAGATAAATAATTTACAGTTCTACACCCAAATTTTACCATAGATGCTCACACACAATCATAACAAAGGCAGTTTGACATCACCAGAATGCAAATTATAATGGCAACTACATACAAATAGAAACTATGAATACAAATTAATTTTGATGTCACTGTCTTATTCAAGCAGTTATCCAAAGCTCGCTGACAACAATGCAGAGCTCTCCACTGCCTCAATGAGCTTTTAAAGAGATCTCTAATGAGAAAGAGAACTAGCCAGCATATACATACGATAGTTCACTAGTTTTACAAAGGTCAGTATGATTAGCAGTATTTTCGTCCTGTCTTACCTTAAACTTTACCTTGAATGTTTAGTTTGACAACTACAAAAAGCTAACTCTCTGTTTAAATGTCAAAGTAGCCTACACAAAAAGATTACAAAGTTCTTCCTTCTGATGGGACAAATCAGGAAAGGTCGCACGTGAGTGGGATCAAATAGTTAATAACTGATTTGCTTAGATCTTAAGTGGTTGCTTTGGTTAAATCTTTTGTCTATAAGCATCCAGACACACTAAACTGTCTCTTCTCTACATGCACCATGCTAGTTGTATTTTGCAAGCAATTGTTGCTCCATAGCACTGCTCACAAGAAACTATCAGACAGGCTCGGAGTACAAGTTTAAGACACCACCTGATCCAAAACTGCATCACAAAGTGTAGACAAAAAAAACTCAAAAAGACTTCTAAGTCTCCTAACTCCACAAGGCATTGGGAACTGGAGAGGAAAAGAAATGCTCATTCTTATAGCAAAAAAACTGACACAAACACCGCTTGTTTTCTCTGTGCTATAGCCAGCAGCAAACGTCTTAAGCAAATCAGCAAGGCTGGCATGGCTATACACTGGAGATTCAAGCATTTATTTACCAACCTAAATTCATAACATAGTTTAAATCAGAAGTGAAGAACAATTTTTAGAAGAGATTTTGCATGGGGTGACAAGTAATAAAAACCTGGTCCTCTTTTTTCACAGTGGCATTTTATATCTGTGACCTGTTTTCTTCATATATACTGAAAAAGTAATAAATGACATGCTCAGTTTCTACTGAGGTAACATTAGTTATTTCTGAACATATATTTATTTCTATCTAGATCACCTTCACACAGATTTGACATAAGAACTGTTTATACAAAGAAGAATCCTCTCTTTTAAGCTCATAAATGAGGATATTGCTTTTACCTGACAACTTTCCAAAGTATTTTATTGAGTTCAGGAGTGAAAATAGAGGAGAGTTTTCAATATAAATTTAAAAGAAAGGTTCATTCCTAGGCATGAGCTAAATTTGCATTTTTTCATCCACAAGCTCTTAATCATATGGACTCTGTAAGGGGAGCTCACTGTGAATGTGAAAACCTAAGGAGAAAGATGAAGAGAACAGCTTTCTGAGAAGGCACAAGTAGCAGCTGGATTAAATGGACCTCTGCTATTTCACACCCATCTGAGCCTCTGACTGAAGGCAAAGAACTGCTATCTTTGTAATATTAAGGTATATAAAAGAGAGAAATACACATTATCGGATATATGCAATATTTCTTTACGTACATCACATGGTCACAAAGAAAGCACGTGCCTGCCGAACGGCTCTGGACAACCACAAAACCAGGCTGAGGATACGTCCCTGATGAATGATTTCTAAATCCTTTCAAATAACAAAAAAAAAAAAAAAAAGAAAGGGTTTCCTTTTCTGTCACTGGAAATTATCCCGTTAGCCTCCAACAAATCACGTTCATGAATTAAAGTGGAGCCAGAATGCAAATAATCAGAATATTATTTTGGCCAAAATCATGAATTTATGTAAGCGTGCTATGCCGACAGGTTTCACATATTTATTTTTTTTTTTCCACTAGGAAAATGATCAGCACTATTCTGATGGCCTGGGCTAAAAAGTAATAGCATGTACTGCGCAGAGAAAACATTAAATAAATCTGCAGCACAGAGCTATGCCAAATTCCATGTTGTGAATTGTGAGAATTTCTCCTGTGACTACACTAGAACTTGTTTTGTAAACTCTGGCTGATCAATGATAAGGGATAATTAATTAAGAGGTGAAATTTAAATTCTGCAAAAATATCTGTATGTCATATACAAACATAAATACTGAAATGGGTAACTACAAGCATGGCTGGCACTCTGCAAACTGAATGCTACATCTACATTTTTATCTATTACATTTTTATTCTTGTACATCCATTTATGGCAACAGTTGCATACCATCAGTTTTACTGCTTTATCTATATAACCAGTCATTTTTCCATGTCAGGAAATCTCTGAAACCTATCACATTGAAGGAAAAAAAAAAATCTTAACATAGTGGGAATACATGACCATGAAACTTCAGGAGTTGAGAAACCATTTAAATAAGGATAATCCTTTTTGGTTTTAACCTACTGGAGATAAAAGCAATGGCATCAACTATAAGCCTCATACCAAATGCTCCTTTGTAAGTTACAAAACTGTTTGATGAGTTGGTATTTTCATATCTACAACTCCAGTAAATTTGCAAGAAATTCAATTACAGTGTAGCTTGGGTGTTGTGCACTCATCTTTATTCTACTACTATTTCCAATTGCTTTCTGTTAAAAGAACTGGATAACTCATTGAGAAATTTGTTAGATCTGGGAATGTCGTTCGTTTTCTTATCAGAAACTTGTCCATCCACCCTCTGTACTAAACTAAATGTGTCACTTCACTCAAAATTACTCATGAGCGCTAACAACTGAGTACAATCAACTCCTCTACAGACTTTTACAGATGTTCTGAATTTCTTTCACTGCTTGCTCGTTATTTTGCAATGCACTTTTCTGTATTTGCAGATTTATCAGAAAATGTAATTGGTGTGATTGGTTCCAATGCCAAGGAGTGTCATATGAGATGTAGCTGACTGACCTGGAGCTCAAGTGATCAAAAATATGGAAGAACTAAATGGGAAAATGGCTGTTACACTTTTATGGTATTCGGCCACAAGTTAATCACAGCCAATTACACAAAACTGCTGATGTTGTGATATTCCATATTAATGAGGTTGCTATTTTTAATGCTTCTCTACAAAATGCTATTAGGACTTGGCTGTTGAGGAGGCTGGGGCAGCATATTATGCAAATCTGTGCTGACCTGAAGCACATCTCTCTGACATATGAAAATGTTTCCTTCAGGCAACCACAGGAGAAGTAAGAAAGCAGCTAATCATTTGCCTTCTGAATGTATCGAGTAGACACATATATCAATATAGTCTCTACATGCAGGAGGACAACATGTTTCATGGTGAAGTTGGTTTCAATAAGGCTGCAACACACAGACATATGTAGTCTACAAAGATGAAGCCATTAGGCAAGCAGCAGCGGAAACAGAACATAAATGGAGAAGAGAAATTTTCCATTTCTCAGTATTAAGAAAAAAACAAACCAGGTATTCGTTTGACACTGATAATCTCAAAGCATGGCTCAAAAATGCTCTGGACATGGCCTGCAAAATAACTTCATTGTGAGCATGTGCAATGACATGACCTGATAAAAAAGTTGGATCATTTCAGAAGATCTTTTTGTGAACTGAGATTAGTGTGACACTAGGATCCCAGAGCTGTCTGTCAGTCCCAGCCTGTAACCACACATTTGTTAAATACTCACAGACTGTCAGTAAATTAATCATAGAATTGTTTTGGTTGGAAGACACCTTTAAGAACACCAAGTAAATCACTAGCCCAGCACTGCCAGGTTCCCCACTAAACACATCTTTTAAATACCAACAGGGATGGTGACTCCACCACTTCCCTGGGCAGCCTGTTCCAGTGTTTTACATCCCTTTCGGGAAAGAAATTTTTCCTAATATCTAAACTAAACCTCCCCTGGCACAACTTGACGTGGTTTCCTCCTGTTCTATCGCTTGTTACTTGGGAAAAAAGATCAACTCCTAACTCACTACAGCCTCCTTTCAGGTAGCTGTAGAGAGTGAGAATGTCTCCCCTGAGTCGTCTTCTTCCAGGCTAAATAACAAAGAAGTGCAACAAAGCTGTGAGAGATCTAGAAAACAAATCTTTTTCTTGTCTGAGAAGCGGTTGAGGGTTTGTTTAGTCTGGAGAAAAGTAAGATCAGGGGAAACCTTCTGACTCTTGACAGCTACCTGAAAGTAGGTTGTAGTGAGGTGGAAGTAGGTCTTTTTTTCCCAAATAACAAGTGACAGGACAAGAGGAAATGGCCTCAAGTTGTACTAGAGGAGGTTTATTTTTGACATTAGAAAAAAATTCTTCCGTGAAAGGGTTGTAAAGCACTGGAACAGCCTGCCCAGGGAATTGGAGTCATCATTCCTGGAGGTATTTAAAAGATGTGTAGATGTGGCTCCTAGGGGCGTGGTTTAGTGGTGACCTGGCAGTGTTAGTTTTACAGTTGGATTTGATCTTCAAGGTCTTTTCCAGCCTGATGATTCTTTGATTCTCAGATACAGACATATAAAACTTTTTTTTAACACTTCATCTTTAAAATCGTTTCCCAAACAGCTCAAATTCTACTAAACAAAGTCTTGCAAATGAATCAGTGAAGAACATGCCTTGATCTGCCAGGCAAATGGCTTTACCAAGTACCATTAAACAACTCTTAACAATTTTGAGAGAATTTAACTGTTGGATACACAGAAATCTATACTGTATACACTAAAACAATCTGATGGTTCTCCAGCTCCTTTTTTTTATTACCTACTTTTAAGTGTTAGATTTGGGTGAGATGGAGTTAATGTTCCCCAGAGCAACTCTTATGGTGCTGGGCTTTGTATTGGGAGGCAGAGGAGACACCAGTGTTGTGGCTGCTGCTGAGCAGCGCTCGCACAGCACCAAGGCTGTTTTTCCAACGTCTTCCCCCCAAGCCCATCCAGTGAGATGGGGTTGGCAAGATCTTGGGAGGGGACACGGTCAGGGCAGCTGATCCAAACTGACAAAAGAGATATTCCACACTGTGTGACGTCAGCTCAAGTATAAAAGGAAGAGAAAGGAGGAGGAGGGGGGTGCATCCATTTGTGAAGATGTTTATCCTCCGAGCAACTGCTACACGTACCAGAGCCCTGCTTCCCGGGAAAGGCCAGACATCGCCTGCTGATGAGAAGTAGAAAATAAAATCTTGTTTTGCTTCACTTTGCGTGCGTGTGGCTTGCTTTTTGCCTTTTCCAATTAAACTGCCTTTATCATACCCCACAGACTCTTCTCATCTTATTCTCTCTCCCCTTGTCAGGCTGAGGGAAGTAGGGGGGAGCGATAGAGCAACTTTGGTGGGTATCTGGCACTCAGCCAACGTCAACCCACCACACCTGAACTAAGGTTTATTCAGTTAAGAAATCTAAGCAACAGGATTGAGGCTGGAATTGCAGCATTAAAACCTATTTTAACAGTATTATATATGCTAAGTTCAGCACACGTGATGACAATGTTGTAGATGGTATTTGACCTATGCAGCTTGCTTAAAAAATACGGGGCAAAAAAGTTTTCTTGTACCTTGAGAATGTTCATCTAAGCAACAGGGGGTTTGGTTTTTCCTATTAAATACCTTACAATTGATAATCTTAGAATAAATTATCTTCACTGCCAGAGAGAACATATGATTATAGTCACTGGCTTCTAATATTCTCTGTTACCGCGAGATATCCTACTAGAAAACACACACAAAGTGTGCCAAATGGAGTGTTCTCCTCTCTCTTTGAAAGCAGTTGAGCAAGGGTATGCCAATGTATATTTCCAAGTGAAAAAGCAATTTCGTACAATAAATCCTGTTACTGCATCTAGTACATTTTTATTATTAGTTATTGAAATTTATAGGTATATGCAGTGTCAACACACCATGAAATGAAGGAATTACCAATTTCCAGCATGAATTACTTGATAAAAGGGATTGCATTAAATGCAGGGTTGTTGAATAGCTCAGTAATGCTATAGTGGTTAATTACAAAGTTACTTAAAGGAAGAAAATCTGCAGCATTTTACAGTGTATTAAACTTGCAATTGCTTCCTGAGTGGCTAACAGACAACATTAGTAAACAAAACACATTTCATAGCGGACTGCAGGAAATCCTTTATTGTCTTTAAAACCCATAGTTCAAGGCCAATTCCACATCGCTTAGCAATCAGGCTACGAAATATCGCAAACAATTTGCTTTCTTTCAGTACTTTCCATCAGTAGATTGCAAGTGCAGCCTAAAAGAAGACTCTATAATTATGCTTGTTTTACTGATGAGGTGAAAGATGCATGGGGAGAAGTAATGTAGCCAGTGATATCCCACAGGCTAATTGCAGACTGAGCACTCTCACCCTGTCCCCCCAGTCTCAGGCAACTGCCATGGCCAGTCTCACAGTGATTTTGACATAATTTTCCACATTTCTCCCTCTTTTCAAGTGCAATCTAAAAATACTGTATTGGACACATTAAGTTTTAATGACGGCCACAGACAGCTGCAATTTCCCTCAATAAAATAAATGATTAATTAGCAAAACATGGTATGCAATATATGTCCGGAGTGACTTGTCCCTATTGCTAATCATAGTAATTAGCTTCATTTTCTAAAGCTCCACAATCTGCATGGTGTTTTGCAGAGCTGTGAAAGCAGCATAGCATTCGCTGAATAATTTATATTCCAAATTACACAAACATAAAGACAATGTATCTTAATTTTCTAGAGTAGTTACCAGTAAGGTCACTTCCAATAGCCCCGTAAAAATATCTAGAAGTAGAATTATGTAGTTGATAACCTACATATTTCATACAGAACACAGGAAAAATGTGACCTGTAGAAATAAGCCTAAATGTGGTCAAGATTTTCTTTTCACTGGGACATTCAGCAAAATTAATCAACAATCTCAACATCTAAAGTTTGAACAAAACCCAATTACCACTGACTAAATGGACTCCTTCCCAAAATAGCTGTATTTTTTCATTACCCTTATTTCAGCATAAAGATCCTCTCTTGCTGGGCACAAAACTAAAAACATAATGAGTTTTTCTCATATGTCTCTGCCTGGAATGCTCTACCAATGATTTCAAGAAAGGCAAGACCCTTAGCAGTCCTCTCAATCAGCCAGCCTTCGACATTGCCTCAGTTAGCTATAACTCAAACCAATAAAAATGTTAATGGAAATAATTTCAGTCCCATCTTTAATAGTACAGGAAAGTCCACATATTGTTTGAGAAAGAGGCATTACATATTCTTTATTGTTAATAGCAATAAGTGAGGAAGATGCTATAGTTTGATTTTTAGAAGCTTACTGACTATACACATACAATTAGTGGCCAGAAATGTAATAAAACATAGAAAGTATAGCACAGCACACGGGGGAGGAAAGATGACACAGATTAAGAGTTGAAGACCAGTTCAGCAAGGAAAGGCCTGTCTGAAGTCAGAAAGTGAAGAATCCATTTCTTAGGAGAGGATGAATCTATCCATTTCATTCATCTTTTTTCAAATGAGAGGAGTCATTAGAGAAAAAGGTCAAAATCCAGTAGACTTTGAAGAAAATAAAGAAAAAAAAACAAAAACAAAACCCAGAAAAACTAGTTCAATAAATATTATTGATATGGAGAGAAAAGGGAGACCACAAACTACCTGTAAACCACATGACAGCTTGTATTGTCTTATAAACCGAAGTGTTTTTTATCAAGGTGTGCTGATAATCTCTGGTAATGGTTTTTCATGAAACTCTGCAGCCCACAAATCTTGGTTACTCTATTTATTGACGATCTGTCTGTCAGAAATGGAACATTCACAAGAAAATGCTGCAAATCAGATTCAGACCATACTTTCGATACCAATTTCTAGTGGATCACCGAATTTTGTCAAGGTCCTCCAGATTATCTTCAGCTTTATTCGCTGAGGTTCTCAAAATATTAGGGGACAGTCTGCCTTATGAGACTTGCTTGGCCAAACCTCTAAAAAGTCATTAGTAGGCATTTTCAGTGTTTTTTTCACTGAAAGAGTAATGTTAATTCTCTTAATTGAATGACCATTCATTACTCTTTTACTACATACAGTACCTAATAACATTCTCAATCTTGCAAGTTACTGACACGTCTTCAATTCCCCTTTTCATGGTAAGACTAATAACAAGCTAAACTCACAGTTTTCTAAATCTGCAGCACAGTACAGCGTATCTTGTATGCAGCTTTTCCGTTTAGATTCTTCAATTACAAGCAACGGCAACAGAAAAGCCCAGCATATTGTACTAGCTAGTACTACATTTTGGCAGATCGTAATTAAATTATTCCTTAGAAGTAGTTCTCAGTGCTTAAGAAGGATTATATTGAATAACGGGGCTAATATTTTAACTCAATTAACATGTGATTTTTCAATAAAGAGGTGTGTACAACTGTAATTTCTTCTTCTAGGGGTAACATCAGTTATAAAACAGAATTATTGCAGCTTTTTTCCCCGATAACTCATGTAATTCTTGCAAATGTAGATTGTATGCTTTGTATATTTTCGAAGTTCTTGGAAACAGGTGGCATATTATTATTTTTATAAATAAATATACTTATTTTATACTGCTATAGGCATAAAATATTTCACATCTGTATCATATAAGCCTTCCAGAGACTATGTTTAAATACATCTAAAAATACATGAGTGTTCTATGGTAAGGGAAGAATTTTTCTTTTATGTCTTTTATTTCTGTACTGCTGTGAGTTTGATTTATAATATTGGTTGGGGTAGAAGTGATTTTTGGATGAAGAAATTACATCTCGTTACAATGGACGTAGGGTACCTTCTCCATGGAAACTGCCTGCCAAATATGCTCAGATGACTTATTTATCAGATTCTTCAACACAATATTTCAATTTGATGGAATTATATTTTCCTGGAATCTTTCACTAATAATTTAAAAGTGACATAAATGTATAAATGTCTGTATTTCTGAAGATAACCGAGTTGTGTTCAATATGAATTTTCAATACATTTCAAGGTCACCTTCTTTTTGGTTATTCAAAATAGCTACTAAGGTTTGTTTGAATCATACCCTGGTTTTGGTTTAATTCCTAATATCACAGTGTGTTTCAAAAACTGTTTTTGAGTATTTTGTTGCTACTGTTCTTTCATTCTCCTGCAATTTTGCCGCAGATGACACTCACTGTATAGTGTACCAGTTTGTTAACTCTTTATGAAGGTATGAAAACTGCATTATTTAACAATGACCTTGAAAAGTATTTTTTTTACTTCAACAAGTATCCTGTTTATTTCAGTAGAACTGGAATACCGCACTACCTTATCAAACAGCAATTTCTCAGATGGAGCTACTAAAAAGTACACTCTCATACCATTTTACAGCATTCTCCCTGTATCTTTTCTATCACTGACATTATACAAGTGGCTCGTTAAAAAACAAAATACAAATAACAACTCAAGGTAGGAAAAGTTTTCAAGAATCATCAGATTGGTCATTTCATTCTAGCTATGTAAGAGTTTTGCTTATCTGTGTACTAGAATCACGTGTACTACTGCTCCATATTCCATCTCAAAGGTGCTGAAAAATAGGAAGGTCAATTACAGCACATATGTATTGTATATGCATCTCATAACATTCAGCTGTACAATTAGAAAAAATAGTCATTTTGATTTTATAAGGGAAGCAAGACAAAAAAGAAAGGGACAGAATCACACGGCGTTACAATCAGATGGGGAGATGGAAATTATATGGCACAAAGGTATTTTATATGGTACTTGTTGATAAGAACAAGATTGATTTAAGACGAAAAAAAACAACAACAATATGAGTTGCATAAGGAGGTATTAGTAACTGGATGTGAAATTCCGGTGAGCGGCATAAACCATCTTGTTGTTCTTTTGTGAGAATTACCTGGTGAATGTGTTTTAAAGATAAGTACTATGAGGTACAAATACCTTCATACAGACTATCACAGTAGATTCTTACACAAGTTTAACGGAACTTGGAAAGTTAAGAATAAAATTCTTATGCTTACCATTATGGTAAGAAAGAACTCTTCTGAGCAAAACCAAATCACTCACACTAGAAGCAACAGAGCATGCTGCCAATGTTATCAGCTTCATGTTACAACTTCTACGTCACACAATATTACAATTACTATTTTTTATTTCCATATATAATAGGGCAACAAATCCTTTTCAGTGGACTGAACCTTTACATTCACTCTATATTCTGACATTATATAAGCAGGAATCAATGGAGAATTAATTATTTCAGTTTTGAATCCAGAAGCCCATCGAGAAGCCAAATAACATAAATGAAGCTTCTAGTGAACTGAAGGAAACTGGAAGGCATGAGGCTTGTCATCCAGCAAAAACATGCTATTTAGCAGGATGAATAGATAATTGTCACAGAATCACAGAATCACAGAATGTTAGGGATTGGAAGGGACCTCAAAGGATCATCAAGTCCAATCCCCCTGCCAGAGCAGGAACCTAAATGACATCACACAGGAAGGTGTCCAGGCGGGTCTTGAATGTCTCCAGAGAAGGAGACATTGTCATGGCTAAACATTTGACAAACCTTTTCAGACAGGACAACAATTGGTTGAATGTAGATACAGATGATCAAGAAGCATGCAAGAAAAACTCATATTGGCCAAAGCCTTATTTTGGTATTTGAATGTCTCTATTAAGTGACTAGAACTTCATCATATGATGAAGTTGCAACAAGGGAAATTCTGATTATATCTTAGGGAAACAAATTACAATGATGTAGTCAACTATTGGAACAGCTGCCCATAGATGGTGTAAAAAACCCATTAAGGTACCTAAAATTTAAGTGAACGAGAACCTGAGCAACCTGTTCTAACCTGGCCTTACTTTGAGTAGAGAGGTTGGGCCTCCGGAGCGCCCTCTGAACCTAAATTATTCTGTAATTCTATGAACTATATTGATAAAAAAAAACCAAACACACAAATAAAAAAATTATCTTTCATGTGGATCTCAAAGATGACACATGCTGCAGTTCACTTAACATGAAGATGAAAGCTTGTCAAAAATGTATTCAAGTCAAAGCTTCACAGTTGTCCAAAACAAGCCCAGTCCAATAATAATTTGATTTCTCCTAAAATCCTAAAAGGAATTGGATTGAAAAGAAAATTTCCAAAGCAACAGCAGATACCCTGAGCCTTGATAATGGGGAAAGCAGGAAAATATAGCAGGACAGGACAAGCTAGGACTCTTGAAATTGTTAGAACGGCCTAAGAAATCAGATTTCATTCATCATTTACAAACTCAGGCTAGTAATCTTTTCAGAACTGTTACTTAAGAGAACACATTTTTATCTTTACACATCTCCTCTGAATAAACTGCATATGACTCCATAATAATTAACAAATGCAGTAAGAAAAATTTAAAACCTCTAAAACACTAGAGGAAAACAGTAAATTATCATTTTTCTTTTAATCTAAAGTAGCTCATCTTCCCCGCCCCCACTTTTTAGTAATAGTTCAAGAAGGGCTTTATGCTCTTGTGGCTGATGCAACTGCCCTGACAAAAATCTAATAAAGCCCAAGGCTTGCCAGATAAAGATTGGTTTGCTGTCTCACAGCCATTAAATGCTGTTTCACAGCAGTTAATGGTGCCTCATGTGATTAACCAGCATGTCAGGGTCCAGGCCCTTAGCCTGTCTTGGTCATTGGAATGACCACAGCACACTCTGGACTAGGGTATAAATGGAGCCTCACCAGAGAGACCATTTTTAGTTGGTTCCCTCAGAGCAAGCAGGACTTGCAGTTGTGAATACTCCCCTTGGGTACACAGGACACCATGTAAGGATGCTTCTGTGGATTGAGTGAGCCTCATCCCCTCTTTGGTGAGCAAATATTTCTTTTGGACACATCCCTGAGTGAGTCCTTCCCTCTTTGGGTAGCCTGTGTGGGAGGTTTTCCCTTTATCAGTGAGTGTGTGCACATTTTGGTTCACCTTTCTAGAAAGAATAGTCCTCAAAGCTTAGGAATTATTTGCATAGAATTGAATTTCTAACTGATGTCCAAACTTGTAATTTAATTTTGTCAGAGGGACAGCTGAGTAATGCTGGTTGCAGTAAAACTGTATTTTGGGTAGCTGCTGCTGCCTGCTTTGTGGGTGCTTCGATAACAACTCTGCACACCAAGATGGCAGGATCAGTTAATTCTGCTACAGTATATACTTTCTGACCTTCACCATGTGGAGGCACTACTATTTATACTTCCGCATCTACTCCATATATTCAAGATATATTAAAAGACATCAAGTCCATAAACTTTTCTGACCCTTTTCTGTTGCTTAGCTCATTAATGCTGAAAGCTATTAATTTAACAAATGAGTAGGTGATTACCTCTTGAAGAACCCTCTTCATTTTCAGAAGCAATGTCTTCACAGCTGTGCAGTCTTGCAGCATCAATCTGAAGGGCAAAGTTTCAATGCCTCCACCTTCTTCCAGACTAGGAAAAGGCCACTCCACGGATGGGCTGCCAGCCAGCTGGCTAACACGAGGGTACCGGGCTTCTCCTTGGTCTACCTCCTTCGACAGTTTCAGAGACAGGTTCCTTACAAGAGAAAACAGGAAGGTAACATTGAAATATGAAAAAGAACTCAGTAATTCTTCGCTTTTAGTTCCTTTGAGTTTAAAGACACATTACACGCTCACTTTTTGAGCCTGCTAGAATGGATGGCCTTCATAACGTACAAACAGCCATATGGTGTTAGCAATAAAATATGCATTTATAAATGTATCATTTTCTACAGGAATTGAAATCATACTCTATCCCACACCTACAAAAGAAAGCCGTTTTCTTAAAACAAAATATCCTATGGGCAAACCTGCTACGGATCTATTTTATTTCAGTTCAGCTTTATGACAAAATGAATCTGTCATGAACTTCCAAAAGCTAAATCACGTTCTTTAATATGCTTTGACTTCGAACTCAAAAAGAAAAGAAAACCACCAAAGAGAATACTCCCTTCTGGGCTGGTCAGATGAACCTGCTAGTCTATAAAATAGAATTTGACATTTAATTAATCTGTACTCACTCTGAAGTTTAGTTACCATTAAGCTCTTTAAGCAGAATATGAAACAAAACAACATTAAGTTATGGTTGAGAATCTACTGAAGACAACAGAAAGATTCAGAAAGATTTTGATGGACTTTGGAGGTAATGGAATACCATTATTTTGCTGCATGCATACTATCTTCCTTTAGTAACAGAGCAAGATATCTATAAGAATTTGCCACGCTGGAGCAAGTCCAGTGAAGACCAACAAGATGGTCTATAAGGTATGGCTAAGAGAGCCAGATTTACTCGGTCTTTCAAGGAGAAAGCAAAGGGAATCTCATTGCTGACCAGAGCAATGTCCCCACCACTGGGAAGGTCCAGAGATGACGGAGCCAGGCTATCTTAGAGATGGACGGCAATAGCATGAAAGGCAATGGATGGAAGCTGGAATACAGGGAATTGTCACCAGGTATAAGAACTTTATTTATTTACTTACTTACTTATTCCCATGAGAGTGGTCAAACAAATAAACAGGGGATACCCATCCTTTGAGATGCTACATGATGAGGCAAGTCCCTGAGTAACCTGCTCTCATTGGACCTGCTTTGAGCAAGGGCTTGGAACAGAGACCTGCAGAGGACCCTTCCCACCTGTGTGTTTCTATGATACAGTGGTCACAGGTTCAATTAGCCAAAAACAGTCATGATCAGCCAAAAGTTTAATAGTAGCAAAATAATGTAGATTACTTGACATTTCTGGTGGAACAGAATAACATTAAACCCAATAAAGATTCTTCTGGCATGGAAATATGCACAACTTTAATGTTGCGCCTATTTCCATTTTGACCAGCAGGATAAAAAGACAAAACCGAATGGAGAATAAACCTGAAAATGTGGCTGCACTGTGCAATAGTACTATATCCATTACTACTCAATTACAAAAGTGTTGTAACAGCAACACATGACATCCATATTCATAATAAATTAATTCACTACAATTAAAGGTGTTGGCCTAAGTGGTGAAGAAAATGACAATTATTATTCATTTAATGTATAGTTCCAATTTTCTATTCCATTGGAATTTTCATGCAACACAAAACTGATTCTGGATTTTAAACATGACCATATTTTGGAAGGACAAAGAGTATTCTTCCATGTGAAATTTTCCCGAGTTAACTCTGCTATCATAGGAGCCACACACGAAAAGCGATTAATGTGATTTCTCAAGACAAGCGATTCCCAATGCCATACTAACAAATTGAAAATGAGGCTATTAGAATCATCTTTTACGGATGGTTCATTTTTATATTGTGCAAGCTACATAATTTGCAGTAGGGACAACATGTTAGATCAAGAAATGCACCACCAAGAGCACAAATATGGACAGATGGTCATGATGGCCAATGGAACTAAAATTTTCTACTCCATGCTTTTCAAGGCCTGCATGAAACAATGAAGTTAGTTTATTTTTATTTTTTAATACATTGAAAAAACTTCATGAGTAGAATATTTTGCATCCTTTAAAATAACAGGCTGAGGTGGATGGTAAAGGTGCTTTTGACTGAAGGATATTAATCCACTGCTGATTCATAGCCTTTATTAAAGAAGACTCAGGCATAAATCATGCAAAGAAAAACAATTTTTAACTGAAGTTTCATAACATAAGCCACTTTGGAAGGTTTATAAAAGAAGCCACATTCAAACTATTGGAATCTACGCATGAGTGAGATTTATATAGCCAAAAAAACCACATTATTTAAATTGAGTAAGATGAAACAAGATCCTCTTGCTTTTTTTCTGCCCAGTGCCTGAAGGCTGGAAGATGAATTATTCTTTAGAACATTCACTTTGTGAGTCCCACCAAAATGTCTTTCTCATGCTCCTGAACAGGCATCTTACGTGGGTGACATCCTGACACTGAGAAAGGACCAACTTAAAACGCAATGCCTCCCAGGAGTCTTTTTACAGCACATTATCAGAGAGAAGAACCTGGCATCAACAGCAATATCCTGCCGCCCCAGTGATGAGGAAACAGGCACTCTTGGAGAAACATCATCTTCTCTTACATAGAAGAGATACAGTATTTATATATAAGCTACTAATGTACAGGAAACACAGCAAATCTTAATTTCAACTGAAGAAAATACTTTCACTGACTTCAGTGGGATACATGTTGACATCACACTGCTTGACATACAAAATTACCCTCTTGTCAAATACAGAACCTCATACTGAAGTATGAAAAGCCCTGTAATAATATCACCATTCACAGTCACAAGAGTTTATAATCTAACTCAATTGCTACTGGAAAATGGTGAGTCAGAGCTGGTATAAACTGAGCCTTCAGATCATATGGAATACCTGAATTAACTGAAAAAATATAGCTGATCTGTAACAGAAAAATTCTTCACTGTCTGATAAGACTTCTACTTACTGTAGGAGAAAGCTCATTTTAAATTCATTCCAGAATTGATATTTCATCAGGTTCATTATTAGCAATGTCCAGGTGGTCTATTAGAGTATTATTATGTTAATCCACTGCAATTCATCTCAAAGCAGCAGTAGAGATGAAGCAAGGAAAAGAAAAAAGTTCTTGCTAAAATTAGAAGTTTTCCCTTAATAGTAAAACACTCTTTCTCCTCTGAAGTTAGAGAAGGGGCTGGTTCCTCAACTGGTAGTGCAGGAACTCCTTACAGATGGCCAGCCCTCTCCACCTTCTAAAGATGTATTTAATAAAAACATTTCACAGGAAAAAGTTTTCTGCGACAAACTTCTGAAACTGTGCCTAAAAGACTTGAAAGGTCTATTTTAATGACTGAAGACAATGTACTTCACTTAAATGACAATATTAATCCCATAATGCTATTAATGTAAAATATTTAGGAAAAGCAATTTGGTTGCTTTTAGATATACTGCTCCTATCTGAGCTCTAAATTTGCCTGACCTACACACACAGTCTACGTCCCTATTTTAATAAAACCATACCTGAAAATCTTCCTGGGCACTGGAAGTCAGTCAACGTTAAAACACTTCTGAAATAGCTTAACCCAATCCAGCTATCACTCTTCCAAATGATTCCCTGGCATGGTTTGGTTGTCAGTACAGGCAAATTGAATGGGACTGCTCCATTCTGGAGGACGTCGGTGGTGCAGATGTGCATTAAAGAACCACCCCATGTAGATATCACCTTGAATCTCTAAGCATGGCTATGGAGCCATGAAGCTCCAAGTTTGAGATGCAAAACTCACATAGTCTCCTGGGCAAGAGGAGAGCCAGCCTGTTTGGAGAGGTCTGAGATGAACTGTGGATGCAGTGGCAAATCACAGCTGAGAAGACAGGTAGACAGTGGCTCTTAATTTTCTTCCAGGTATTACAGACTCCACTTCGCAGTTAACAAGTGGCTCTCATATGCTGTCTGATGAAGATCAGAACAGTCTGACAGATGGCATAGGCATACTTAAAACTCTGCCCGGTCCTCTAGTTCAATGTCATAGGGGAACAGGATAATTTAAATTGTTCAAGTGGCGTCATAAAGCCTGTGGAACACGTGCTACGCAGCTGCATGCTACAGCCAATGGGACTACAAATGACAAGAGAGAAAAGCAAGCTTAATGTAAGTAGAATTACTCTCACCATGAGGACTGAAAATCCACAGAAAATTTGTTACAAATTTGTTAATGTTAAATAGGGCGAAACTTTGCAACTTGATGGTACTTCAGGCCTGCTGGCTTGTTTCTGTTAAATCTGGACACATCCACAGAACACCAGGAATAAGTTTCTTCATTTCTAATAGATACAAAAATCAGAAGCTACAATATCCAAATTTAGCAAAATGGTAGCACCATTAAGATAGAGTTCTATTTCAAAATCAGTCTTTACTGAAAAAGTAAGATAGCATTAAAATAATAAATCAGTGACTTTTAGCATTTTAACAGTCTCCATAAATCCAATGAAACTGCACGGTAATTGAGGAAGAAACACAATTGTGCAGCTCCTTTCAAATCTTCTTTCCCTTAAGAAGGCAGAACAAGAATGATTTTCTTATTCCAAAGCATCTCTAAAGGCTTTTATCGGGACTTCCCCCTCTGTAAAAAACCAAACCAAACCAAAAAAAAACCACAAAAATCTACCAAAAAACCCAACCAAACCCCAAAGATTTACAACTTGAGCTAGTTTGAGTTATTCTTCCCTTCTTACTGATCCTCAGATCAATGATTTGAAGAGCTTATGGTAATTTGAACTTCACTTACATAAAGATCCCCAGATTATGTGGAGTTTAATCTTCTTAGTTCTCAGCAGCAGTGCTCAAGATGTTGCTATAGCAGAATTAGTCAAAACTAACACAATTGGTCCCACAGTGTCTGCACTTCTTGATCCCAGCTTAACAGAAGAGAGCCCACATAATACTGTGGGCATCAAGAAGGCTCTGCAAGCTGAGCAAAAGACTCTAGTCTCTATGGGAGACCGCTGAACATACCTTCTTCCTTTCTTGAGGGCTTATCTCTTAAAGCAGGGTCTTAGAAAAAGCCTGAAATCACTTATTTTCAGTGCTTGAGTATGCAATTGTATGTGTATGTATTTACTAATAAATACATCCCGCACATACATGGACACATATACGTTTTATATATGTATAGTCATAAAATTCATACACAAACTCACATATAAACATAGCTAAATAAGACCTTCATAAATATTTCAGCAAAAGAAATTTTCTTACTTGTTTGTAACTTGGCCCACCAGAAAAAAATGTCCTTTTATACTAGAAAAATGTTATTAGCTCCATATAGAGGTTATGTCCTGAAATCCTTTTTCATACAAATCTAGATAGCCTTCAATTCATACTATTTTCTCCCATCCAGAATTTTCTTTTTTTCTCACCAACAGCAAATAGATAAAGGGATCCTCTTTTAGAAAAATCACAGATTACTAGTTTGAGAAAGGTCCCTCAGCTGGACTATTTAAGACACATAGGAGCAATTATTTCTGATTTTAGAGAAAAATCTGCCTACTGCAAACGCTTCCAAAATTCAGTTCAAAGCACTCTCTGGCTCTCTGACAATGATGTACATTGCAGTCGAGTTCCACAATCATCCCAGACTGAATCTTCATCTCCAAGTAATCTCTTACTAATCTCATTTAGTAAGAGACATGTTCTATCGCAGTTTACAACTGAAATACATGGAAAGACTTTGAAAATGAGAAAGGCTCTTCTCCATCTTTAGCAGAACCGAGGAATAAACTTTTAAAAGCATGTTCTTAAATATTCAAATAGGGTACTGTTAAGTGCCTAAATATTGTCAAGCTCTGGTCAGGGAGGTTAAAAATTGACAAACTCCTCAGTCCTTTGCAATATTGAGAAGATAAAAAGGTAACCAGAACATAAACACTTATCTAATTATGCATATTAGTACTCTTTGGCATCCAAATTTATACTTCTGGCTGTCTCTCAATTTCTCAATGTTACTGTTCTAACAGAGAATATTTCACAAGTTACAGGGATGGTATCTCAGAATACTAAACCACACCATGTCATAAGGTACATATTGCTGACATTTTACTGCTTTTAGAACTATGTATCATTTGTTGGTACTCTGATGCTATGATTTTTCAAGGTCAGTTTTTGAGAAAAAATGATGTTCGGTATCTGTTACTATCAAACTCTCCACTCCCACACAAATGTGCACACAAACTCTAATGGCTAGTGCTGCTATAAGTTAAGAGACTGTCGGCCTTTTCCATTATAACTCCTTTTCTTTCAAAGGTTTGTATCACAGCCATAAAGATTTCCTTTGGGCTAGAACCTGGTGATCATGAAATATAGAATCAAAATAAAAATATGAAAAAAAAGAATAGAAGTAGCTCTCCATTTTTCAGCTGCTGGTAAGGTACAGCTGACAAGGGCATGTCAAGCATTTATTTCCTTTCTCTAAATTCTACAGGAGTCAAGAGCTCTGTTTATATCCCCTTCAGATACAACACTTCAGATGTCAGTCCTTTTGATCCTCCTAGAATCTATTAGGAAAATTTAAATGTGATACAAATAAGATAACGTAACCACACAGTAATCTGATAAGATCCAAAAAAAAAAAAAACAAACTTGGAAAAGACCAGTGCGGCTTATTCAATTTCAAGTAGTACCAGTGCAGTAGCAAATAAACCATGGCAGACAAAGCAGGAAAAGTAAACAAGGCTATCTGGGCATTAAAAGTTTGGTACAGTTTGAGCCTTTTGAAATTTATTTTTCCCCTCTCTAAAAAAACTCACCAGAGGATCATTCGTGAAATGATTTTACAACTGGTATACAAAATATAAATTGCAGCTTATTATTCACAAAAGCCATCAATAACTCACATTACACCTCTGATTGGGATATATACAAAAGAAGGCTTCTTTTTTACTTCGGCAAAGGCTAAATCTACCTGCAGTCATTGAAGCCTTTGTAAACACCATGTACTTCTGATGAGACACTGTCTCTAAAGATAAAAGCTAAAGATACTTGGTGTCCTCTCTGAATTTCACTCCAAATGCACTCCATGGAGTTGACCAACTCAGCTGACCCAGGACTAGAATGATAAGATTTTGATCTAATCTATTAAAGATGAGAGGCAATCAAAGATGCCCAGCAAACTTTATAGAACTGGGGGAAAGGACAACTATAAATCTGTTTTCCCACTGCCACCTTCAAATCAAAACAACAATTCTCATCTTTGCTCTCTGCTCTAAACACCTGAGTCTTGCTTTTAGAAATTGTGCAAATGAAACACAAAACTTTCAAGTTTTCACAATGTTAAAAAAACGTCAAAGAATAGCTGGAAAATCATGGATATGATGAATGCCTTCCAAGAAGCACAAGAAGTGCACTCCTTTCATTCCGTTACCAAACTAATTTCCCTTACTTATAAACAAGTTGTCAAATACTTCCTACTACAGGTTAGTATTTTTTGCTACCAAGCCTTTTCAAAATAATGTACATTTCAAATGAAAAAATTAAATGAAATAAATGTAAAGCATTTTCTGTGCCCAGTAAGTTACAGAACTTAGAATAGGCTTCTGTGGGAAGCCAGGAATGTTAACAGGTTAAGGTGAAATCCACTAAAAGACAAATGGACAGCAAGTTTTGAAACAAATATTTATGCAGTGTCTGGCAGAATTCATAGACATGAGTTAGACAAGTAAGATAGACTACCCATGAGATGGAAAATTAGGTGGAAAATTTGTATCCTTTATAAAGAAGACAAGCTACTCAGTTTGAGTTCTATCTGACTTGGTGTTAAAACACTTGGGAATAACCTAACCACATTACTACTGCATAAACCAAGATACTACCTTTTGATGAAGGTATTAAGCATTAAGAACACTTCTGTGAAGCAAGCAGGTAATCCATTATAACTTGTGTTGACTGAGAGATTCATAACAGTCACTTTTAAAGGTTTAACTAATATTTACCAAAATATCTGGAGTAGAGTATTTTCAGCATTCTGATTGCTTTCCTTACATTCCAACTCCTATCTGTCTTCTCCCTGGGCAGGTGATTCAGGGAACTCTCTCTGAATTGAGTCCAACTAAAGAAATGTCCTGGCTTCTGACCATGCCAGGGCTGGAGAACAGATACAGGCAGCTAAATGATCACCCTATAGCTTATCATGCTATACTCACATATATTCCTCCAGTAGTAAAAATGCACATGCCTAAAGGACTGGATGGCAGCAATCACTGTGCCAGTTAAAGGATGCTCTGTACAACAATTAAGTAGCTAATATCCCATGGGTGTTCAGAAAATTTCAGCTCATAATCCTAAAATTTATCATTAGCTCTGTACATTTTCACATAGTGAAATACGTAACCAGTAATACAATATAATCACAGAAATAATCAGTAATTCATAGAATCATAGAATAATTAAGGTCGGAACAGTCTACTGCTGTTCCAGTGCCTAACCACTCTTTCAGTAAAGAAACTCCTCCCAATGTTCAATCCAAACCTTTCCTGGCACAGTTTGAGGCCATTACCTCTTTTCTATCATTAGTTACTAGGGAGAACAGGTCAACACCTGCCTCACTACAACTTCCCTTCAGCTGTAGAGAGCAATAAAGTCTCCTCTTAGCTTCCTCATCTTCAGACTAAACAATCCCAGCTCCCTCAGCCTCTCTTCATAAGATATGTTTTCCAAACCCTTCACCAGCTTCATTGTACCTGCTCCAGCACCTCAATGTCCCTCTTATACTGCGGTGCCCAAAACTGGACACAGTACTTGAGGTGCCATCTCACCAGTGCCGTGCACAAGGGCACAATCACCTCCCTACTCCTGTTGGCCGCCCTGTTTCTGATCCAGGCCAGGATGCTGTTGGCTCTCTTGGCCACCTGGGCACACTGCTGGCTCATGTTCAGCTGGCTGTCAACCAACACTCCCAGGTCCTTTTCTGCTGGGCAGCTCTCCAGCCACTCATCCCCAAGCCTGTATCTTTGCATGGGGTTGTTACAACCAAAGCGTGGGACCCAGCACTTGGCCTTATCAAACCTCATACAATTGGTCTTAGCCCACTGACCCAACCTATCTAGATCTCTCTGAAGAGCCTTCCTGCCTTCAAGCAGATCAACACTCCCACCTAATTTCATGTTGTCTGCAAATACAGCTGTCTGAGTGAAATAACATTCAATACTCTTTAACAGAATCAACACAATGGACCTCCATTTTGGTGAAAGTATACGATTAAACACACGTATCCCTTCTCACTGCCCTCTAATACGTTAAGAATGATGAGTAGAAAAGAGTTGTGTTTAAATTCAGAGGATACCTTCCACCTACTTTAAGCAGGGAATTTGACTAATACATCAGGAAGAAACTGTAAGTTTAAAACCCATTCTATTTCATTATCACATAAAATAGTTGGAACCTAATGTTATTGTTAAAAGAGCTTTTATGTTAAATCTTCTTTTATGACTAATAAATGAAAGCATGAAATGGATTTAAGGATATAATTTATAAAGAAATCCAGAACACGCAAGTTACTCTATATTCAATCTTAAAATACAGCAATATACTACAGTTTTTAAATGCTTAAATTGGATTTTTCTATAAGGCTTTTAGGAAGCATTGTTGAATTAATCTTTTACAAAAATTTCCAATTCCATTGATAAACATATGAAGAGCCTGATTTAAACAAAAGTAACAAAACAATGAAAAATCCAGCACCATTAAATACACTAGTTATTCAGTGAAGTTTGCTGGTAAAAAACTTCATGCTGTACCTGGGCACAGTGGTTGCAAACAGTGTATTTTCTTGCTAGCTGAATACTTGCATATACGTGTCAATGAGTACATGTAAATACTTATAGTTGCTTCAAATTAGCCAGGAGACTCTCAGAATACCTTGAATTGGAATAGACCTATCAGGATCATTGAGTCCAACTCCTGACTCTGCACAAGGAAACCTAAAAGGTAAACTTCTAAAAAAGAGCAGTTTTTGCAAGCAAGAAGTGAGAAATAAACCTTCCTCAGTCCATCCACTGATGTGAAATCTGTTGTTTCATGATTGTCAGTTCCTGGCAGACTCAGATGTGAAATAATATGTACTTTTCCCACAGTTAAATAATAAATACTTTCTGGCTCCAGCCAAAAGTGATCATGAATGAAGTGTATAGAGCAGAAGAAATAAACTTCCTTTTAGAGTAGCTGCATAAAAGCTACCCAAGAACCACAGATCTAACACGGAGCTAAACTGTTACTTGGATCTTGTCTACACAGAGCGAGTGCTAGGTACCACTGTGAAATAAATAGCTCACATCCAGATGTATGTCATCTTAAAACAAGCATAAGAGACTGAGAGCTTCACACACACCAAGTCGTCCCAGGAACCACTCATCCTCCAGAGACTCAAGGTCTCCCCTGTTTCTCTGAATGCCACACAGCTCGGTTCATCAACTTACAAAAACTGCCATTAGCATAAAGAGAGGCCAGGAACTTAGGAAGAACAAATTCCCAGCTATATGTAGGGATGAAAGCTCCTAAATTGTGGAGTTCTTCTGGTGTTATTTCCTTGTGAGCGTCCTGTTGAGGTACCAGAGGGCTTGTATTCATTCAGACGGGTTTTCAATTACAAGGCAGGTGTTCCAATGTGTGCACTCAGATTTTAATTAGTCAAATTAAACCCCTCCAAAAGTACACGCTCGATTTTTTAAACAAAGGCATTAGAGACCAAACAAAAAGAAAGCAATAAACTAATTAATGTGTAAATTAACCTAATTGCTTTCTTCTTACAAGACATAATCAATCACTAAGTGCCACAACACAATCACGTTATTTTATCACATGGGGAAACTAGCTCACCTACAGGAGACGTCTCTGCTTTTGGTCTTCAGTGTTTTTCTTTTTGTGAATAGATCACAAAAAAATAATTAGAATATTTAGTTTAATTTGACTAAAGCACTGCAGACAGAAGAAAACATTCCCTCTCCCTCCTTTCCCCCATAATGTTACCTGTTATGAAAAAGTAAATATAAAAATGTGACAAACTAAGGACAAAGATGGATAAAAAAAAAAAAGAGATGTTTGATGTGGTTGACTATGAAGGACCAAAGATCCTATCTCTGAATCATATTTAAAATATTTACATGTACACCAGCAGACAGAAGAAAGTAGTATGCTAAAACTTCAATACTAACACTCAGCTGTTTGTTGCTTGCAATATTTTTCCGTGGATGCAGCATTACTTTATACATGAGTTCTTATAAACTATGTCCCATCAAAAGCTTCATTCTCCCTACAAACGCCTCACCTCACTCTTCACTTCCAGGACATTAAGTCACTTGCCTTTTAACTTTTTCTATAGATCGTCACATTAAAGCTAAATGTTTATTTCAGATGTTTACTCTCTGTTTGTTACTTTGGGGACTTTGTCTACTTTGGGGACTCTGCTTGAATTACCTGAATATCAGGAGTTACTGTAATTGGTTCTAGTTTGCAATGCCAGCCTTGTTGAAGTTTGGGGTCAAAATGAAGAGGAGGATTGTGCAAAGTTATGTAAATTCAGAAAATATGCATCTCACTAAAAACATATGGCTCGCAATTTGAATTTAATGGGTGATGTCTGAATTTTTTTTGCGCTGCACATATCTGAATTTTAAGCAGTAATATGCTTAACACATATTCTTTTAACTTAACAGTACTGTTATAACCTGTACCATTTGTTTATTCAGGCTTGCAACAAATATCATAATGAAAAACGCACTCGTGTATGTTGCTTTAAGGAAGTTATTAAAATTTTAGTAACTATTAATTTATAATAGAATTCCTAGCATTTCTTCTGTGAAACATCAAATGCACATTACATAAAATAATAATTAATATTTTTAGTTACTAATTTTGCAAAATCTTTGTCAGGAGAGCATTAATAACATGCAGACCTAATAAGTGTTGAAGAGTGTGTGAGAAGTTGCTGTCAAAGCTCCATCTAGACTGATATTAAAACTGGACTTGCCAACTCATTTATTTTCAAGGCACTTAACAATAACATTCCAGTTTTTGAGACGAGTTGTTTTTTTTAAATAAAATAACAGTTGCACAAAACATCAAGATATAGCTTGAAATTTTTATTTCAAGCACACCCTATAGATTTTGAAACTAGAAGACAAAAGATATGCCTATGCACATATAGACACGATCTTTGAAGTTTAGTATCGCTTGACTTACGACTCTGAATCTTCTGTGTTGCTAATGCAAGGCCATCCTCCCGCCTTTGCTTCCAGGGACCAGAAATCCATCAGACACTTGCATTAGCATACATATTACTGCCCGGGCTGTCATTCCCTAAATCTGACACACAAAACCTCAGGAATACTTGAGGGTGTGCCTGCATCAAAAGGGAAGATGTCACACAACTACAGACAGTGGGAGAAGAGCGAGACATGATTAATTAGGGCAGAGTACCAGAAGGATGAATAAGAAATTTCCTTGCTATTACCAGAATGTTTTTCTTCCTACCTTCTTCTTTTCTTTTTCTTTAACTTGAGTGTTTTCCTTGTTATTTTTCTTTTTGCATGTCTTTTTTTTATGTTTTAGAAAAGAATTTTGTCTTCTTATGTGTTTGAACAAGCAATGAGACACTTTGAGAACAACCCTAATAAAAAAAAATAAATAAAAAAAAAGCAGACAACATGCCTAGGAATAACGAAGCTTTTTCTAGGCTGGTAAGTAGACGTGTAACTAGCCTGGAGTGTCTCAGCTTTCAGACTGATGTCACAACTTCAAAAGAATATCCAACAGAACAAATTACGTTAAAGGTGCTTTCTGTGGGTCATTTGGGTGAATGCCTTTCTTAAGGCTTGCACAGAGGTGTGGATATCCATCTCCTGGAGCCATACCTCTGTTTCCAGCACTGGCCTATATGAATGCTATCTCATCTGCTCTTTTGTGTGCACTGAAGGGTATTTGACATTTAAAGCCAGATAACACTGGCTGGTACCAAAGGGGAAGGTTTCTATTCATACTAAGCAGAATAAACACAGATCACTATCTTTGTTCAATTGTCTTTTAAACAATGCCCAGAATGCAAATACTTCTCTATACAAAGATCATACAATGACAGAAGTCTTCCTCTCCTCTGTGACATCTCCCCAGGAGAGACAATCACATTCTGGTGAATATAGTGAAGGGCACTGTTCAAAAAGCGATAAGGTTCATTTTTTTCTGACAGAACTGACAAATATATATTTGACAAATACATGCTGGTTTCCACATGCTTTGTGCAGAGTTGATAAAGATGAGCCAGATATCAAAATATCTCTCAAAAAAAATTACTGATGTCACAAAACCACAGGGAAGCTAGCAGCATTCACTTATATCTACAGTTCTTAGGCCCCCAAAATCAAAATGTCATGCCTTTGAGTTTACATCTACCCATTTATAGAGATCTTTACCAACTAATTAAAATATCCTTTTATTGGTTAAAACAGCAAGTTGATGTAAAGCGTGGTCAAAACTTCAGAGAGATTCTCGTGGAGAACACTCAGTCTCAGTTGTTTCTTTGAGTGGCCAGGAATTGTTCACATTTCTCCAAGGCAATATAGAAGAGTAGGCATATCTGTACTTGACATTTTTTATGCCAAGTCACTTGGTTGGTCTCCTAATATCCCTTCTCCAGCAGTCTGTGTACCTGCTTCTCCTACACTTTAACACCTGGCAGCCATTTCTCAAACCTACTACAAAGATATTTCCACAAGGAAGGAGATCATCTTCCCACACAACCCTCCAACAAGCCACTCCCTTTCTCCTCCTTGAAGGCTTCATGCAACCAACAAAATAAATTGATGTAACTAAGCACAGTCAAGCTAAACTGAAACCAGGCTGATCTAGAACGTCCTTTGATCATCACTAGTACAAGGGTTTCAACAAAGCTCCAAGCATAATCTGTAAGTTTTTCTCCTTCCCAACAGAACCACTGTCTATCTTTTGCTGAAATAAATTTTCAGCTTGGCCAGGGTCATATGGCAAAACACAATGCTTGCCAGCAAAATCTGGCAGCAGACAATTAAATAAATAAGTTTTCCCTTAGAGACATTTTTATTACTTCTAGAAGCAGCATTTTGAAACTTTAGTATCATCCATCAGACAAAATGAACCCTGATGGGATGCAGCCTGCATTTTTTTTTTCACACAGCATCATTCGTCAAGCTTTTTAATTTTCAAGAACAAGTGCAATGTTCAAAAAAGGTAAGAAAACAGAAAATCCTAGATCAGAGCACAGTTTAAGCAAAAATCTCTTCTAAATTACTTTGTAAGTCCTGCAATATTTAAAAAAAACCAACAAAACAACAGAAAATACAGTAAAAATTCATTGACCTACAGATGGTTCCTTCTTCATCCCATCACCTCTGAATAAAGCCCTTCACAGGAATAACTTGAGATAAATGAGGCAACTTATTTAAATGAGGGCAAAAACTAAGGCAGACGATTAATGCCTTTACCCGTGTGGAAGAGCCAATGCAAACCTACCGGACCTCTGATTTGCACTTGCAAAACTCTCCAAAACACATGGTAAAGGATAGGAAAACTTTACCCTTGCTCCTCAGAAAAAGTCACTAAGAGTTTTTGACATGCAAAAGTTGCATGTCATAATTCATGTGTTCTTGCCACAGCAATAATAAAGGGAAGATAAAATGTAAAGTAAAAGACACAGAAATATTCACTTCATTTTAAAAGCAAACTAAGTGAGGATAACCAAAGAAATAATTGCAATTATCACGCCCTTAAGTGGAAGGCTAGAAGCCTGCTTTTTACAAAGGGTGATCAGCTCACTACCAACAGAGAGGAACCCTGTGGATCCTACAAGGACTATTAAGCTACACAAGAATAAACGAGTGTCACTTCAGAACACGAACCAGAGAATTCACTCGGATATTGACTGCAGTACCAATATAATTGTTGAGGCACACATTGAAATAAGGAAAAGTTTTAAGGAAGAAAGTTTAAGATGCTGGATCTTTATTAGCCTCTACAATTCTTTGCTTTCATCCTGCTTGGCTGATTATGTGAGACAACTGATAATGTTATTTGTGTAGATGACATTTTTCCCCACAGCATCATTTAAGACAACAGACTGAGCGTTTTATACTTAATTACTTTATTTCCAATTTTGTATGTGCTACACTTTTTTTTTTTTCCTAAAGTTTGGTATTTTAATCAGCATTAAATTCAAATACTTCAAGACACACAGTGGGTAATTACAGCTGAAAATGGTAAGGAATAATCAAGGTGATAAAACAGCAATTCCACACCTTGATTAATATATTTATGCCTGTCTCTCTCTCTCCAGTTCTTTATACTCATCTCTGAAACCTGTGAAAGGTTGGAAAATATATGCATACTCTTTATCCACAAGATTCCTGGAACATATCCAAACTAAACCAAACTGAAAGTGCTTTTCTTAAAAGGCCTGTGAAGTTATCAATAGAAACAGGTGCAAGATGAGTACGAGAGATGTGTAGTAGGCAGCAGTTTTGTCATTTTCTGAATATTTGGTACATGCTCCCTCTTTTACTCTTGGTAATGGTAACAAAAAAAAAAAAAAAGCAAGCCTTGGATAGGTGCACTGCTTACTACAATACATGTAAGTTAAAATGTGTAAACATACTTGCCTCTGAAATGCAAATTTCTCTTTCTAAACCAACAAAACTCTCTTCAAGTTTTGAACAGTACATTGTCCAGTTTAAGAGCAGAAATTTAGAAACATCAGTTACAAATAATATCTGGGTCTACTGCTCTTATACGAGAAATATTTGGACTTTTAATAACTTAATATAGGCAAGAATTCTACTTTATATCCCTGCTTAAGTTGGCACATTTTATCATCACACTAAACCATTCCTTAAATGTGAAAAGAAAGCACTGAGCCTCTCTTTAGTGCTCCTGGTTACAGAAGCAGTAAATTGCATGGCAGTCATACATCCAAATGTTGGTAATAACACATAAAATATATCCTAGAAGTTTTCAGAGAGGAAGGAAAATCACGTAGAGTGAACATATAGGGATGTGGTGTTGAAGGACATCCTCTTCCCAGCCCACGGGACACTATTTCATTTCTGTTCTAGCAGTCTAGCTCTGTGCACGTTGATTCAAGTTCCAACTCTGAAGGAGATCAAAAGCAATTTCATATTCTGCTGAGGCATTTCAGAGCTTATCACACCACTTGTGTAACTTAAACGGCGGTCCCTCCCAACTCTCTCCACTGAATTTCACATTTCAACACCTAAGTGCAAAAAAATTCCATTTTCCATTAGCTTGCCATCAGTATTAAAACAGGGGACTTTTAAGAAAAGAGCTAAAGCAGGACACTTACAAAAAGAACTATCTTCTACTAAAAAACCCAAAGAGTAGGGGTGGCTCTTACACCAAGGATTGAAAGGTCCATTCCCACTAGAAGAACACTATTGGGTGAACTTGGTCATTATTATTGTTTTACTCCTGTGTTAAAGATCCAATGGACACGCCAGTGCCAAACCAAACACCACAGCGCACCACAACAAGAAGTATACTGTGCTTGCACAGTGGCTTCAGGGTAGGGGGAGATAGGGAAAGGCTGAATCCATCCCAGCTAAAAAGCATAAGAGCAGTTCCTGTCCTGGGAGTCAACTAATCCTGATACATTTTTGAACAGATATTTTGAAGAGTTGCCTATGGAAGAGGCACTAGAAGAGTATTCCTGCTAAAATGTTTGTATTACTTCCCTCTGTTTCATGGTTACAGAAATCAGGATCAAGATTTATATACATAAGAGAAGGCTTTTCATGTAGCAGAATGCTGGAATCTATCTGATACAACAAAGGGTACTTCTGATGAAGGGAACTGAAAAACCAAGTTTCACTCATGTAAAGGTGTGGGTTTTACCTCGTACCCCTGTATCTCACACATTGTATTCACTGCATGAGGTAATTAATGCCGTTTCGTGACCGATGGAAGACTGTCATATACGTACAAATTGCACTTAAGTAGCTAAGAGCAGGAGGAAGCTCTCAGCCACCCCCAGCAACAATGCAAGGGCTCAGGCAAAACCAGGCAGAACAAGATGAAGGGCAGATACAAGTCTCTTCCTCTTTCTCAAGACTTGTATGTGAAAGCAGAGGGTATAGAAGAGAAGTTATCATCTTATTTCATCCTGCGAATCCTTCAAACTATCCCTCCAAGCACATTCCAGTAATGCCAGACAGAGGGCAAAGAGTATTTTCAGTGCTTCTAGGTGAACACACTTGGCTAAAAGACTTCATATTCATTTTTTTCTTGATCCTTTCAAAGATATTCAAGAACAGTTTGACTTACTAGTGTTTTCTAACATTTACGTTAGAAAATTGTTTTCAAGAGACAAAACTTGGAAAATGAACAAACAAACAAATGCAAAGAGGCTTCTGCATTAGAATTCACTGGGATAATACAGTGGTAAGAAAATATAAATATCGTTTGAAGATGTAAGTGACATTTTTTCCTGCTCTTTATGGTTGGAGCTGCTTGGAAACAAAGAAGGACAACAACAGAATCTATTCTTTGCTGTCTGAATGCAAAAACCAGAAAATAACTTCTGCCTTGGATAGTCTTTCCAAACAAGACCTGTTGTTGCCATGCTTTGAAAATCCTACTAAATGCCAAAGCCCAAGAGCTACACCACACCACCAATTCACTGTTCACCACTGTTTTCTAGTAAAAATGATTGGAAAGATAAACAAACATCAAGACAGTCATCTCCTAAGGAAGTGAAACACAGAAGCTGAAATAAAACCCCCTACCAAAGCACTAACAAATAAGTAACTACATGATAAACCATTTATGGAAAAGAAAATCAGTAACCAGAAGTGAAATTTACAGTAAGAGCAACCTGACTACCACACAGAATGACAGCTCTGAAGAGCAACAGAAAGAAACTGTACATATGTAAACTATACCAATGATAAGAGGCAACTGGAACGTCACTCACATCCGTGCCTCACTATATCATTCATGACCAACCAAAATCCATGAAGAGAGAACAATGATCCTGCTTTAAAAGCTATGTATCCTGTCCTGTATACCAAGCACATGTAAGTGACAGATTTTAGGCTCAACTCCAGTTTAGCATCACCTGTGATATTACAGAGTTCCAAGCAGCCCTACAATGTAAGCATACAGTTGCAGGTAAGTCCTGACAGACAGCCAAAAAAAATGGTGAATTGTTGTCACTCGCATACAGATGGAAAACTCAGGCATAGGTAATGTTTCTCATCAAAGTTGACTAGAAGTTTGATGTCAGATCTTGAAAAAGAAACCAAAGCATCTCAATGAGACAAGCAAATTAATCACTGAAAACTAGTTCATAGAATTTGTGTTCATTTGTGTTTGTACAGGAAAACAAACAAGGGCAGAATTTAGCTGCCACTTTTATATTTTTTCATTCCTTGGGAAAAAAAAACAGAAAAAAGAAGGAATGTCTGGTAAGATCGTGAAGCTATCTCCAGCACTAATTTATTCAGATGCTTTTATGAAACCTTCACTCTCAGGTTTACTTGATATCACTATAGTGAAAAGTGAATTCTCAAGAATTCACAAATTAAGCAAGTTTTAGTCTAGAAAAAACAAAACATAATTGGGTACTATATTAAAAAATAAAAAGCACGAATTAGGAAAATGGAGATTTGAACTATAGTAGGCACTAGTCTTTTTACCAAGGTGTCAGTTAAGGTTTTTCTGAGGCAGCTCTTCCGCAGAGGACTGCTACGATACGCTCATGCCTCAAGGAAGCCGCAGTTTTATTTTAATCTAGCTGTAAGTTTATCTGGGCTACAATGTTTGAAAATGACTCCTGGAACCAGAGCCTGAAGCTCCTACCCTTCCTGCTAGTTAATGTAGGAACATTTTTATGCTTGGGTCAAACGGCTTGCAAGAATTCTAAGTTCATTCTCTTGCCTCTGAAGTTTACTAAAACCCAGTCTCTCAGATTCACTCTTTCATAGACAAGCATCATAGTAACTTGCACACTATAAACAGTAATACGTATACAATCATTGCAATGTTCTCACTTCAAGAAACAAAACATATGATGTACTAAGAGTATACTACTGACTTAACATGTGATGTGTAGTTACTTCTCTATCCTTCCTTTGTTGTAATTTTCAGATTACAGCAATCACATTCATCTTGTAAGTATGCTGTAAAATTTTTAGAAGAGAAAACACATAGATAAGGTAACAACATTAGAAACTTCAATAAGTAGTTAATTGCTATTGCGATCTTAATTGTATTATCAATAAAATATTTTAATTTGATGAAGAAATTAATGGAAGACTCTCTGTCACACAATGCTTCTTTGCAGAATTGACATTTACACACATCTTTTTAAATCCTTGTAGTGAAAGGCAATGTGATATAAGCCACTCCATACAATCTTATTCTGAATAAAATCTAATTATTTTATTTCATTTAATGTGAAAATCCTTTCTAACTGTTAATGTTTTCATAAACAGTTCAGTCTCCACTGTCAGAAAAATTTAAACCCCAGAGGGAACTTCTGAAGCATAAACAGGATTAAGATTTCTTGATGCTTTTTATATAAGACATTTCATACCCCAAGATGAAAAATCTTGATGTATGAACAGTTCCCATAAGCCTTTTCTATGCAGATGGGTTTTTTTATCCCAAAGCACAAATGCAGTATAAATAGCAATGACAGAGTTTCAGCCTTCATAATGTTAGCTTCTAAAATAAATATTAAGGATCACATAAAGGGATACTTTTCATTATCATAAAGTATAGCAGACAGCCGGCTTCGGTTCACTCCCTATGGAAAATGTGACAAACATGCTTTTCTTTGTAAAGTACATAGCTGGAAAATTCAAATTGTGAAACCTTTGTTCTCCTGCAGGTAAACTACCTTTTCAGTATCGTGTGCCAGAAGGGCTTCCTATGCCAAAAAGAAAGCAGTCAGGAGGAAAAAGAAACAGCAAGAAGTAGGATGTGAAGTTTGTGTTACTCTAAAATGCACAGAATACATTTTAAATATGAAAATTCATAAGACAACCAAGTGGGTAAGCTACTGCTGCAGCTACCAGATGTGGCAGGTATCTCTGAAAATAAGATGGGCTTGGCAAAGTTGTTGCAATTCTTCCAAAGTGAGGTTCATGAGGCTGTAACCAGGCTGACCTGCTGGCAAAGTACAGAAATGGCTTCCTCATGGTGACCTCCTTTTCTCCTCCAGCAATGCTCCATAAACAGACAAGGTCACACATCTCTGCGTGAACAATTTTCACTACTACATGACTGCACTTCAAAGGGTCATCTTTCAACAAAGCTCAGCTCTGCATCAATTTTATCAAGCAGGTCAACATCATTTTTGTGTGCTTTCTTGGAAGAGAGGTGAACCATTACCAAATATACAACACCTGAAATACCGTACCGTTGAATTTTTCTTTCTCTTTTTGCTTAGTTGTAACAGAAATTGTTTAATACTACTTGAATTAGCTCATATTTCACTGGAAAAACAAGTGTTCCAGTTTGCACTGCAATTAAACAGCTGAAGCTAAATTTTTGGAACCTTTGTTTCATTGCAAATGTTAGAAAAAAAAGTTTTCAGCAATGAATCAAACTAAACATATATTGAAAAATTCAAGGCAACCCATAAATAGAGTCTGCTATGTTCTGTCACCATCATGCTCTGATGCTATATAAACAGTAATTTAACCGTGTGAACTAAGTTTCTGCTTTAGACAAGTTTAAGGCCACTGGAGCAAGCAGGGAACCCAGTTCAGAGCTTCCACCTCTTTGCACAGCTTTGTTTCCTGCTTTTTGCAGAAAAATAGATTTTGGTTTCTTTCCTTGACAAAATTGTTGGTATTTCCTAAATTAAAAGCTGTCTCTTTGACTGTACGAACATTTTTAGAGGGTGTTTACCCCTACAAAGTCTAAATTTTAGTCCGTGGCATGGGCATTACTTCTACAGCATCTAAATCCTATCAAAACCACACTCACAGCCAGACTAGAGTTTAGCTCCAATAGCGTAAATTCTGCTGCTGTCAGTTTCACAACTCTGAGCGTTCAAGATACATCTATTGTATCAGGGTACTTTAAATAAATAAATAGATAGCTAAATATCGTTAGTCACTAGAGAGAGGAGATCAGCACCTCCACCTCTGCTGCCCACCCTGAGGAAGTTGTAGGCTGAGGTCACTCAGCCTTCTCTTAACCAACCTGAACAAACCAAGCGATTACAGCCATTCCTTGTAAGTCTTGGCCTTGAGGCCTCTCTCCATCTTGGTCACCCTCCTCAGAGCACACTCTAATAGTTTCATGTGCTTCCTATATTGAGGTGCCCAAAACTTCACACAGTAGTCGAGGTGGGGCTGCACCAATGCAGTGGGACAATTACCTCCCTAGAGCTTCTTGCTCCTCATTTATTCCTTATGCTGTCTGCATTAGTATAGACATTTCAAATGTGCGCCAGTGTACTTGGCATATCATAGAGCAGACTGAAGGACCTCAGTAGCACACTGTTCCTCAACCACTGGCATGCAAATCCACAGCTTATCATTAGTAAGCCTGGTTTTATCCTTTTCGCCTTTCAAATCTTCTTTAAAGATCTTTCAATGAGCCCTGATAACTCTTGCCATAAGGATTTTTTTCTCCCCTTTGAGAAGGGTGTACTGCACCTGTTGCCAGCAGGCCTGATGTCATGTAGACCATCCCATGATCAAAAATCACAAAATTCTGCCAGTGACACTAGTCACAGAGCCAGGTAATGTTCAACTGGATCTGCCTGTTTCTTCTAATATCATTCCCTGCCACTGGGAGGATAAAGGAAAACGCTTCTTGTGCTCCTGACCCCTTAACCAGTCATCCCAAAGCCCTGAAGTCTCTTTTGATTGCCCTTAGACTTATTGCAATTTCCTAGCCACCTACATGAAAAAGCAGTGATCGATAATAATCTGAGGGCCATACCAGGGTAGGAAGTTTTCTTGTGATGACTTTAACCTGGGCCCCAGGGAGGCAGCACACTTTCCTAAGTGGGTCAGGTCAGCAAATTGGGCCTTCTGTTCCCCTCAGAAGACTCCTGTGACAAAACCACATCTTTTTTTCTTAATGAAAGTGGTTTTGATGATGGGCATAGGCTGACTTCATCTTGGCAACACCTCCAACCTAGATGGAGCATAGGCCTCAGAATTGTTTACCTTCCACTTACAGAGCCTGGTATCTATTGCAAAAGGCATCTGGGAAGATGAGGTGTTCACAGAGAAGATGCGCCTGCTGGCCCACGCCGGAACTTGTCACCATTTTTCTCTGTCCCTTAAGTCATGGCCTTCTGCCAGGTGGAGAGAGGATAGGGAATCCTCCATATCATGTACCCAGTCTGCTTGACAGGCCTGTTCCAGGGATGGTAGAGTACAGTTCCAGTAGTCTATCCGCTTCTCAGATTCCCTGATACCCCTCAACTGACTTGACTCATCCCAGAGCTGGGTCATGGTTGCTCCTGGCCCTGCCCAGGTCTTGTCAGTCACTCGCACAAGACCTGCAGGTTCCTGCCCAGACATTCCACTCTCTTGAGGCATCCCCAGTTCAGGAACCCAACCGGTATGCCATGCCAGGGGCTCCAACACAAATCAGGCCTAGGCAACAGCTCCCAGTTCGAGATAATTCATTGAATAAACTCAAATGATATTTCTTTTCCCAAGAAAACAGCTTGCCTGTACTTAGTATTTCTTTAAAAGAGTGAAATCTTTGCCTACATTGTCAGCTGTGTGAATTCACACACTAAACTATGTAGCTGCTTATTGTATATGCAGGAAACAAAAAATGAAACCCTATGTGCTGCACAGTAAAATGTAGGCACCTACTAAATAAAAGCCCTTACAAAGCCACTGAAGATATGCATATTACATGCCTCTGAACATACGATAAAATCAAATTTTATAATGTGAGACTAAAACTTCGATTAAGCTGGGAACAACAGTGGTTGATGTTTGAGATCTTTAAATTCAAACATATTTTGCTTGAGTAGAGAAGGCCAGCCCTGACACTTTTGTATTATGCCCGAGTTTATCTATTTGCATCCTAGATTAACCCCCATGTCTTCAGATACTGTCTTATTTCTAAATTGAGAAATGTATACACTAGTGATCAGTATCACCTCTGAGAGACATTGTAAGTTCAGGAAATGAACCATGAAATTAGAAAATTTTTTTTTTGCCTTTTTTTGCTTTTTTTTCCTCAAATTCTTAACAATGAAAAAGTAAGAAATTGAACATTTAGTCAAACACAGACAGAATGACAGATAATAAAACAATACATCTAAGAGAAAAGAAGAGAGGACTTAAGATGACAGCAGGCATTTGAACTACTCTTCCTACACAGCAGCTTACTTAAATGGAATATAGAGCCCAGTGGAGTGGCAGTGGAATACCTGACCAACATCTTCATTCTACCTCCTAATTACATGCACCTTTCACTCTACCAAATTCCCTTTCCAAAGACTTCTATAAAGACCGTTCTTTTCCAAGATGATATCCATATTCATCAAAGGTTGTCGTCTTCCCCACTACGTTTTCCCTAAATACCAAAATATTCCCAAGTTTCCAGGCTGGATACTACACACATCTCGTTAAACAGAAGTATCATTTAATCTGGGAGCTTTGGCTGAAAGGATTCCTCAGGGATATAAATGTTTCACAGTCAATTTCAATGAACAGTTCTGTACTAATTTTAAATAATTACTTTATCAGTAACTAATTTGTCTAACTGGATTGAGAAAGAACTTCAGTTTACGACTCATCTGTGATTGTTATTATAATCAGTGTTCCCTAATGAGCTGTGTTCAGATAAAAGAGAAAGACCACCCATTATAATCTGCCACCAGTTTGTACCTTCAACATGGATATTTACCGCAATATTCTACTAATCTGTAGCTTCTTGCTGTCGTGTTAACAAAGTCTTCTTATGTTTCTGCTTTATATATCAATAATATCAATAATGTCACAGGGGAGACAGAACATCCATTAAAAATGCTTTGTTACATTACCTTGCAATTTCACATTTCAAAAGTTCAGCAATTTACCTTTAACCAGAAAAGAAAACCTAATCTAAACAAGGAAACAGAAAAACTACACTGCAATTTATGAGGAGATACCTAAAATAATAAAATTTCTATGAAAAACTATGACCAGAAGCAGGTTTCCATAAGCAGCAAAATAGCAGAAGTTTCAAAAGGATTTTCATCCCAATACTTTAAAAGCATTTAACTCTTGTCAATTTTATCTGTATTATTAATCTAGTAATAACAGTAAATACTTATACAACTATATCCTCCCCAGGACCAAAAAGAAAACTGAAATTTGGTGATTAGTTTTAAGTTTTAAATCACCAGTCTTGCAATATAAAACTTTTGTATAATTAAGCACTAGATAGACTTGGGTGGAGACATGGAATAGGGACAAATAAAAAAACAAACCAAAAACGACAATTGCTTGAGATTAGTTTTGAAGGAATGTTTTATCAGCCAGAAAAGGCCCTCTGCAAAAAAAAAACCAAAAAAGCGCAACCCCTCAGCAACAGTCTTTATTTCAAAGTTCACACCACAAAATGGAAGACTGAGCTGAATTCCAGGCCATGCTCCGATGTGAGATTTAAATTACTTGTTTACTGTGGATTCTTTTTGGATTCTTTACCCTTGTTCCTCCTCTTTTTCCCACACCACGGTTTGAAAAAAGTCGGATGTTTCCACTTGTACGGCTAGTTTACAAAATCAATGCACAATCACAACACACCATTCCCTTCTCTTATTTTTGCCCCCATCACCAGTTAGAGGATTATGAAAGAGCCAGTAAAGGAAGTGGCTGGTGATAACTGATGACAGCTGTTAAAGACAAAGCCAAAGCATCTGGAACATCAACAGTTTTAAACACTTCTAAAGCACAGCTATCACTGCATTTCCCACTTCACCGTCAATGCAAAAGGGGAAGTTTTGTAAGGGCTGCAACTAATTATTTTTAGGAATAGAAACTGCCTAAAAATTCTTCTGGACATCAGTGTTTTACAGGACTTACGGAGTACTGCAAAGTATTTATTTCTCTCCACTTTACATTGCAAAACATAGCCCACCTTTTCACAAGAAATTTAAAAATCAGGTCATGGAAGAAATTACCACTCCTATTACTTTCTTATTTGCAAATTGCTTTGGAATATTTTTTTTTCTTTTGATTTCTAAGTTCTTAAAGGTGTTTCTTTGGATGTTTTAAACTCATCTTGTTTATTGATTACCAAACGCATGTTATATTACTCATCAGTAATTTCTTTTTTTTTAATGCACCTAACGATATACTAATAGAACTCATCACGGTGAATTATAAATCTTTTCCAGTTACTATAGAAATCTGACAAATGGCCCGGGGTCTACATGACACATTTTGAGTATCTTGTCAAGTATCAACTTTGCCTATTCGAGTTAATTACATTATATCTTCCAGAGTGATTGCCTCAAAGCAACTCAACTCAGCTGGCTTTTGTAGCAACTTGGAATTCAGCAACAGCTAACAAAATAGTTTAGATTTTTGAGCAGTTACATGGATCTGAAGTGAATGCCTTGTGCTATTACTTGTTAACATGGCATGTTGGAACATCTGCAGCTCAGCACAGAAAGAAGTTGGTTAACTTCCTCCCACTTGACTTAAGAGCTACAATAGGATAAGAAAGTTGGCTCCTAAAACATGCAATCACAGCTTGTAACCTCATTACTACAAGCTTAATCAACCTGTTCCTAGCCTTGCAGTTGTTTTTACTCATCTGTTAACATAAGCTTAGTTGTTTTACTCTTCATTTGCATTGTGGCAAACTCAGAATTGTGCTTAATATTGCATGAACTTCATGTAGTAGTAATTCCTCTGAGGTTTAGTTAGGTATTCAAAGTACCAATGCCATGAAAAAACCCTCTGCATCCCATCTTGTAAATCAGGGGGCTTCCTATCTTAGTACTGGTCTTTTAGTGCCTGCAGTTGTCAGTGCTTATTTTCCATTCTGATTTACAGGGTAAACCTAACTATTTCCTATAAGTGCTGGAATAGGTTATTGCTAAGCCCTTTATTAGTGGCCTCATGTAACAATATTAACCCTGTCTGAGTCATTTGTTTTCCATGCTCCCACACAATGGTTTAGAGAAGGAACTACCTGGAACATCTGGCATCATTTCATAAAGGTCAGCTTGCGTTTCCCTAAACTTTTACAGCCCAACAAATATTTCTTATTAATGCCACAATTTTTGTTTTGATGAACTTAAAAGAAAAAGAGCAAGTCGATTAAAAATAAAAAATCAGACAGTTAATTAGGCTTGTGTCTGATTCACAAAATGCCCGCACCTCAGTTTGCCAGTCCTAACTGTGCTTTCTCCTTACCATTCAGTGCTACGGAGCAGTATCACTTAGAAAGAAGCCCCTCAAACAACATCAGAGTCCTGCACAGATTTTCTAGATGCATCATTGTAAACTGGCAATAAATTCAGTCCCATAAACTTTAAATTGGCTGGGGACAATTTAAATGGGGACAATGTCTCGGTACTCTAAGAGCTTGAGGGAACAATGTCATACCCCCAGTGTTGGCCAGGGAAAGCAATAGTACGGCTGAGAGATACTCTCCCATCTTTGAATTTCCTGCACAGAGAATGGAATAGCAGAGACTGGCAAAAAAAAAACATCTGCAACTCCCTTAAGACTCAAATAATATGCTTCTTTATGATCACAACTTTAATATACCAGCACTTTTAGTCTAGATATTTTCTAAGTCAAGCCCAACCTAGGCAAATAGAGTTCATGCAGCCACGGCAGCTTAGCCGTAAGTCAACGAATGCACACACCTACACAACTGAGGAAGAGGTACCTTGAAGACAGAATGATAAAGGAAAATTGAATTCTGACATTATCGGTTCCAGTAATGCTTTTAGTACAAATATTTCTACTCATTTTTAAAAAGTATTAACAAGTAGCCTGCACATATTTCAGGACATAGGGAGAGAGAATGGGAGGCAGAAGAAAAGATACTGATTTTACTATGAAGTTAATGCATATACAGACTTCTAATTAACTTTTATATGAAAAAATGTGATTTGGGTGTTTTTTCCACTTAATTCTTCTGGCTTTCCTTTTCCAAGTGGCCTGAAAGATTTCAAGTCAAGGCTAAACACTTAAGGAAATATATCTTTATGTCATATGCCAGTAATATATGTCTTACACATTCCATCACACAGTCATGGCTTTTCAAAACTGCCACATCCAAATATACACGTGTGACACAAATGTAATGATTTTGCTTACATTCAATTAAGGCTCCTTATACAGAAGAACTCAGAACCAGTTGGAACACACCAGTTACTGAGTTCATATCCCCGTGATACCTGGCAAACCAATTCTGTAACAGAAAATAGTTTCAGTAAGCATGGGGTAAAGGACGAATTTTAATAACCACAAGCAGCACAATTAACATCTTGCTGTGCTGGGTTTCGTAGTTACTGAACTGAGCTCCATAATTACGGAGATGGCACGGTACATTATCCTACCATTCTCTCTCACACATTGGTTAAGAGGTGCAGCTCTAAAAGTGTGCCTAGAAAAATCTTCCTTTATGGATTATCAACGCAATCTGTTCCCTATCTATCACCAGTCAAGAGGCAGGGTTTTCGCCAAAAGGCAATCAGACAATATGTAGTTTTGCATATGTAATGTAGTTTACTGAAGCCTAGGGCCTGGTATGAAGATCATATATTTATTTCCTGTGTAGCACTCCTACCTCAGCTAACATGGTCATGTACTTCTGTGAAGCTGGAGAGTGCTTCCAATAGCAATTTTAAGAATTGTATATAAAACTCAGTACACCTAGGTATGGTATGCAACGTTCTGAAGTTTTAGTAAGGGAGATTTAATCCTACTTTTTAATACTTCTGATGTCAGAGAGCAGTTTCTTTCCTTTGTTTTCTACAAATGGGGAAAAAAAATAGGTTGAAACATTGACTGTCTACTTACCAACCTATTTGCAGAAAACAGGAAAGGTTTACTAGCCACTAGCACAGAGAATAAAATTCAACTGCAGAATACTCATGACACTAAACCTTGGGTGTTAAACCAAGGTATTAGGAAATTCAACAAGGGCAAGTGTAGAGTCCTGCACCAAGGAAGAAATAACCCCCTCTATCAGCACAGGTTAGAGACCGACCTGCAGGAAAGCAACTCTGTGGAAAAAGGCCTCGGAGTCCTGGTGGACAACAGGATGACCATAAGCCAACAAGGTGCCCTTGTGGCCAAGAAGTCCAATGGCATCCTGGGGTGCACAAAGGAAACTGTGGCAAGCAAGACGAGGAAGGTCATCCTCCCCCTCTATTCTGCCCTGGTGAGGCCACTTCTGGAGTACTGTGTCCAGTTCTGGGCTCCCCAGTTAAGGGACAGGGAAGTACTGGAGAGGGTACAGCAAAGGCCTACACAGATGATTAAGGGACTAGAACATCTCTCTTCTGAGGAAAGGCTGACAGAGCTGGATCTTTTTAGTCTGCAGAAGAGAAGACTAAGGGGGGATCTTATCAATGCTTATAAATACTTTTAGGGTGAGCACCAGTAGGATGAGACCAGTCTTTTTTCAGTGGTGCTCAGCAACAGGACAAAGGGTAATGGACACAAACTTGAGCACAGGAAATTCTATTGAAATACGAGGAAGAACTTCTTTCCTTTGAGGGTGACAGAGCACTGGAACAGGCTGCCCAGAGAGGTAGTGGAGTCGCCGTCTCTGGAGACATTCAAAACTCCCCTGGATGCATTCCTCTGTGACCTTCTCTAGGTGAACCTGCATTAACAGTGGGGGAGTTGGACCGATAATCTCCAGAGGTCCCTTCCAATCCCCACCATTCCCTGATTCTGTGAAACCTGACAGAGGAAACAAATTAAATTAAACCCAGGAAGGGTCTCGTACTTATTACAGAGATCAGTTTTGATTTTAAGTGCCGTGTGGTGCAACAAGCGCTTTTTTTGGTAGATCTCTTTGCATTTCTTAAATGGCATCAAGTCCCTTTCTACAACAAAAAGAAATTAAGCAGCAAACAGCACAGAGTGAGTGGTATCAACAGTTTGTGAAAAAATAGCACTGGACAGCTACACAAGAATTAATCTTACAGAAACATTTTAAGTTCTTCAGCTGCTTATCAGGAAGCAACAAAAATTTGAATTAAGTTGCCTAACACTACTTCTAACTCATGCCTGAATGACAACAAAAGTCCTTTAAAAAGCAAGCTTAATGCCCATCTAATTTAGATATATTTTTTCATACCCTTATACAAGTAATAGTAATTAAACAAAATGGCTGGATCATAGTTCACTTTTGTCTTAAAAAACCTTCATGTAAATGATTATACAAAGACAAATATTTCACAGTTAGGAACCACAAAAATCAGTCTTTTGCTGGCTTTTGGACCATTAACTTCCTTTAGCTCAAAAACTTTGATTCACTTCCTTTCTTCACATCTGGGGCCAGCCATAAAAAGACCAGGAGCAGTAAGAGTATACCACTTGAAAGCTTATGGAGACTATTTAGTTACCCACCTCAATGGTCACTCCTGTGCCTTCACAAAATCTGTGTGCCATTACTAAGATATAATGGGGGCAAAAAGGTGATTTAATAAAACTGAACGGTGTAATAACAAGTGTCTCAAGTGCCTGCAGCATAACAAAGGAAAGATAAGAGTTTATACTGCTCAAACGACTACTCAAAACTCGGTTCTTCATATCCAGAGCTGATGTTCTTTTTTTTTTCTTTGCTGTGCAGTGGGAAGGGCGAGACTGCTGTCTGCCACAAGGACAATATTACATCCTCATGGTCTGCTCCAAACTGCATGAGTACTCACCAGAGGTCAATTTATACTCTTCCTCTCCTCCAGCTACAGAGTCATTCTGCTAGGCCTCTGGAAAGCACCCTGTCCTTATTTGGCAGCCCAGCTAAGAAGTTTCACCTGTTCTTCAGTTACAAGATGTACACCACAGTTGTTGACCCTGGTGCTTCAGGAAAACATTTATAGCTATTGGGGAATACCTCATTCCACTACCACTTCCAACAGCAACTGAGCCTCTTGTAGAGCTGATGAAGTGTGGGGGAAATGACACTGTGGTAGCAATGATCATAAGAGAAATGGTGTTAGAAGAGAACGACAGCATGGACAGTAATGCAACAATCCACTGTGCAGAAGACACTGCACTACAATTCCTCTGTGATCAACAAAAAAAAAGGTCAGAAAATTCAATGCTAAACTTACACAGCAATTTTCAGTTGCTATTAGTAAAATGACTGCTTTAGGAAAGTACCTAAGAAACGACTGTTCAAAGAAATGATAAAAAATGATGGCTTTGCAAAGCTAGAATCACTCTGCTCCGTCTGTCCTGAGGTGAATTACAGGATCTGAAGTATTAAGAGCCTGGAAAGCAGCATATGGATTTTGGTATTCCTAAGTCTAAAAATAAATAAATAAATAAATACATAAACAAAAACAAGAGTATGAATCATTAAAAAGATAGACCAAAGTGATTTCTTCTCCCTGTGAAAAAGTAGGTCTATATGATTGAAAATGTTTAAAAATAACTGTTGTTGAGTGCCACAGTTATTCTGAAACAGTGTCCCAAAAGCCTTCAAATTTTTCTGTCACGTCTCTCAAATTTCGTTACGTTTTACAGAAAATGGCAACTGCAAAGTGAAGTTTACTATGTTTTACTATTTGGTCTATAAATAATCTTGTCAATAACATATAAAGACATTTGTCTTTATAATTCCATTCGATTAAGCTTCAAAACACTAAATACCCAGATATGATGCAGAGACTGAATACTAAGGGTTAAAAACATCAAGAATAGAATAAAAAATTACATTTAGAATTGAAGAAATGTAATAAAAAAAGGCAACAATTTATGTTCATGAAGTAAATTCTTTCTCTATGTAGAAAGAAAAATGCAAAAACTATTTCGGGCAACAATATTCAAATGCATAATTTCTTCTTTTTTTCTTTTTTTTTTCCTCCAGAAAAAGAGCCTAAAGCTAGTAACATATATGAATTTTTGTTCCAGTGCATCTCTTAAAACACTGGAATACTGTATGGATTATTTGAAGTAATTCTCATAATATATTATAACAGATGTTATTATGTGCTATACTCAATTATAGTACAGAACAGAAAAGGCACTTGGCTTCATTGTCATTGTTTATTACTTATGGAGAAAGAAAATGAGATCTGGAAGAAAACTATGATCAAACACGATGAACATCACAAATACATGCTAAAAAGAGAGTGCAAATAGGAGGAAAATCTTCATTCTACAACCAGTAACAACATTCATGATGAAAATGGTAAATGCTGGTATAATTTGCATGCTTTTGTTGCAGCATTTTGCAATAAATGACACTTCTTCAGACATAAACCGCCTTTTAAAAACAAAGCAGAGGAGAATTTTAAATGCAATTCTTTTTTTTTACAGCTCAGTGCAAAAGCTCATCCTTCATTAGAAATGGTACTGGCATCAGAAATTATAACACACAGTTGCTTGTTTCTGCAGCCTAAGGAATTCAGTATTTCTTGCAGTTGTTTAGCTCTTCACAACATTGATGTCAGGCTGCCTAACTTCTCCATAAAGGGAGATTAAGCTCTAGGCACAGTTTCCTGACCATAAGTATTAATATGAAACAATTCATATATATATGTAAAAATACAGACCAACTTGCTCAGTTCATTAAAGATAATGTTATGACTGGCATCCCGACACATTTCCAACAGTTTGTATTCTCTACTGCTAGCTTTACTTACCCTGAGATAGCACAACTGCTCAACAAAATGAATATGAAAAAAATCATTATTATTCATCTTGCTTTCAAACAATTTTGTGAATCTCAGGGAAGCCCATTGTGAAATAGTTTTGAAAATCAAGTATGGTAGATGCTGCCTAGGAGAGCTAGCTAGGCAAGAAAAAAATGAATTAAAAGAAAAGCAAGGCAAAAAAACCCAGCTAAGTGTCTTTTTTTATTTTTCCTTCTTAGATTGGCATTAAGTAAGCTTTTGGAGCTAGATACTAAAATAGTAATTTAACAAGGAAATATCTCATTTGTTGTTTGCAAGCTAATAAAGTCTATTTCTAACATAAATCACCTCTTACTGTGTCTCAAAAAAGGTTAATTTTACTAATGTAAGCTGATATTTCCTTTTTTCTTCCTGTTCACTGTTTGTCTGGGGTTTTTTAAAGGAGGAAAAAAAAAAATAAAGGACTGGAGATAACAGTCACTGGGTCTTATAAATAACCTGTTCATACTTGCCTAAATTGAAAGAAAAATTGTATTATTTTCCTTATAAAGGCTGCACAGTCAACCTTTATTTAGTGATAAATACCAGAGACAGCTGAAAGCAAAAAAACTGCTTGAACTGATTCATGGTTTGAGCTATTATTATATACAGTATGTAATGCTTGTAACCTCAGATAATATTGTTTTGAAACTGTAAGAGACAAAGACAGGAAATACTATTTAGCAGGAATAGTTTAACTCTCTCACTTTACTTTCTTGACTCCTACATGCATTATTACAGTTCTTCCCTGCTAGTTTTAGTCATGCTAGACATCCTAAAAAACTAGATTACTCACCCAAATAAAGCAAGGGCGATTAGACAAAGAATTACAGGCAATAAACTAGTGAAAATATAACTCCATCAAACCCTTTAATCCATGCAAGTTATCATCAACATATGTACTTAAAATATTTCAGGTATTTTTAGGTATTCCTTAGGAAGTATACTTTCGGTGTAACTCAAGTATATTACAAAAATTCCCTTAAAAAGCTAAGAACACTTAAAATGTGAGAATTAAAGAGATAGAAAGTTGTGAAATGCATTCATCACAAAGGCAGAAGCAATTCCTGGCACCAAAATACAACTTTGATGACATGAATTTCAGTTTCTACCCACATCCTCTAGAAGAGAAATTTGAGTTGGCCTGAAATTCTTTTTTTTTTTAAAAAAGGATTATTCTACTTTCATACGCATGTGACAAATTAAATTCCTATGAGATCACGGTAGAATCCGTTTCAGTTATTTTAAATCACCACTTGCTAGTTTTAGCTGATTTAAATCAGACTTTTCAGATTACGTAAGGGTATCTCCTACCACCTCTCTTGCTGTTTAGAAGTCTTAATATTCTCAGGGACGGTAGTAAATCTAAAACTATTAGATAAAAGTACCTGACAGGATAGATTACTACTAATGGAAATGAAAAAGAGTCCAGAGCTTTCTGATCACAGCATTGTAGAGCAACACATGATTGAGTAGCAGTTACCCAAGTAAGGTGGATGAAGAGGCAGCTTAAGGGCTTTCAACAGGGCAAGGCCAAATTCTGCTGCTCTCCCATCTTTTCTACCCAGCACCTTCAAACAACAATTATGATAAACTCGGTAAAAGCATAGTAACATGCTCTTTAGCAATTTTGTCTTCACGCTTTATATCACATCATTGAAAATGGGAAGTACGTTTTCAGGTCAATGAAATCCACCAAGTAGGTGGTGTTTGCAAATTGTATGGGTCCTCACTAAGTCTGGATTATAGCCCAAGGAACAAAAAAAATCAGAATAGTTATATAATTAGATCGCTACTTCGCCAGTAGCTCCTTAACTGTTTGAAAGAGTAGAATCCAGTTTAACCACTATCAAATATAAATACAGGAGGGCCTCAAGCTCATGTAAGACTTCCCATACAGCCATCAGTGGCAAATCACTCATGAGGCATAACTGCACTTAATTTACTCCACATACTGCAAATCAGAATTTTTTTTACTGTTTTATAGCTTTAATGTGACACGAAGAACAAAGGTTAACTTGGGCATCTTGTCATCATCTTTTACTATCACATATTTTTACTTCACACTTTCACACAGTGAAATTCACAGAACGCATCCTCAATAACAACATCTCTACAGATCTCTAAGGTTCAATTGTCCAGGCTGTGGTCATTTATTCAGCTTTTCAAAAATACAAACTAAAGCACTTTTCCTCTGTGACCTGCCAATTTCAACTGAAGCTCTTCAGATTATTTTTTGTAACAACAGATTTCCCAAAGTGAATGAAGCTTGATGCAAAGAGGGAAGTTTTTCTTCAGATGCAAATGTTCTTTATATTCTTCCTCAGAAGAGCAGATGCAAAAAGTAAAATAGCATAAATTATGATTGACCTCAGCAGGAATAATTTATACTCCTGAGCCACTTTATGTCTGTGGCCAGTGGGGAGCTGTCTTGACTGTATGAAATTTTACACATCTTTCAGCTAATTTACAGATCCAATGTAAAATCAAATGCTCAAGGACATCACAAATAGTTGTGGCATCGTCTAAAGGAGTTTGGGTTTATAAACCAACGAATCTATTACATTGATCCATAAAAGTATTCCCTCTATCTCCAACAGATACAATCTTCGTATTATTGAAGGGCTATGGAGCAACATAAGAGAGGGCAGATCAAGCAGCATTTTCATGATAAGAAATATGGGCATCACAGTGCAACAAGAGGAAAGCCACATGCTGACCTTTTCTAAAACATAGTACAGAATTTGTAATCACTACTATCAAATAAAATAGAGTGGTGTCATATATTAGTTATGATTCACTGTAATTATCAGAAAGTTAATATCGACATATAGGTCTCAATATGTTAATGGTACTAGGTCTTCTCTTCCCACTTTCCACTTTCCAGTAATTCATTTATTTTTAACAATCACTAATATAACCTTCTTAATTACTAATGAGTCATTTTATGAACAATAAAGGACATCTTGAAAAACAGGGTCAGATCTCACATGGCTTAATTAGCTAAAAATTTCATTTTGAGAGGCTGATTTGCATTACTAGAAAATGTGGACATTTACTTCAAAACACAGCATGAAGATAAAGACCCATTTTTGATACAGGTATGTTGCCGCAAAAAAAATAATAAAAAAAAAAAATTGCCCACAGATGGCAAATTGCATTCAGTGCCATCTTCTTGCAGAGAGTACTGTAATCTGCCAATTAATGGAATAATCTCAAAAGGAGCCAAACTCAGTACTAAATGTTAACAGAGACTTCAAATGCCCCTAGTGAATATGTTCCCTAGTTTTTGATTCTCAGTCTATCTCTCCCTTATATATTTTTGAATAATTTATGCTACATTTAACTTACTTAGGAATTTAAAAAACAAAATTTTAATGTTAAGGATACAGTAAGTAATACATGATTAAAAAAAAAAAAACAACACCTCTTTATTGTCCTTTGCAGTGCCTTTAAGTATTACCTGTAATCATATTAGATTAAAACATTAAAAATAGATTTTTTTTTTAACTGCCCCATTAAAACCACTGAAAAAAAAATCCACAAACAGTTAAGATTTTTGTTGACTCTGCTACTGGCAGTGTTCCCTTAAAACCCGGAAATTAATATTATTGCCATCAATTTTACCACTCGTGTTTTAGCAGTTTCACAAACATTTCCCTACTCCTACACTGGCTCTACAGTGGAGCAGAATTCATCAGTGTTGCAGAAAATTGTTAATTTTAAACAGAATTTTATCAGATGAGAAAAGTGGGAAAGTATCACACAAACAACACCCCAACCACCATATTAGATTAGTAGGGTAATGCAATGACAATCTATATTCATTCAGTAGTCACAACATAATTACACAACACTTGAAAGATCCCACAAAGGGCCACATTACTGAAGCCAAGGTTATTATAAGAAGCAGGAGCATGTGTCTGTAGGAATGTAAGGTGAGACAAGTTAATAACTTCCTATTATGCACCGGCAAAGCTGTTACATATCTATGTGGAAATAAATGGCATGTGGGGAAAAAAAAGCTAAATTAAATAACCAATAATTTATTTGAGGTAGCAACAGAATACAGTGAGATCCTAAGCTGAACATATCAGAGCAACAGCAAAAATCATCTCCTGCTCTTTGCAAAAGATTAATTTAAATGGCTTCTTTTTCTGCAAAACATACTAAGATAGCAAGCACTTGAAAGAATTAGAGGAACATTACGGTAAGTACTCATGCACATTAGCGGACAAAGAAATCTATGACATGCTAAGCCACTCTGTTCCCAAGCCTGATAATAAATTCTTGGGAGAATATTTAGAACTCCTGGACTCAAATCCCTCCTCTGTCTGAGAGAGTTTTGATCTACATGTTTCTACTGCTTCTCAAGATTCAACTACAAAGCTACAAGATTTTCAGAAACTGTTGAATGTTCCACTGATTTTCTGACCATTTTAAATAGAAGGGCTCCAACAAAAGCGAATGAAATATCCTCAGAATATTAACTCAAGTGAAGCTCTCCTCGAATCTAGGGCTTCATGTTCTTTACACCAGAAGGACACGAAGGTTTCTTAAATGGAGGCTTCTCAAATACAATCCAGTTTTCAAGTCGTAGACCTTCTGGATAAAGCAAAAGCCTATGATTCACTGTTTCCAAAATCTTCTGTCAGGTCAGTTATGGCCGCCTTTTCCACCAGAAAATCAGTGTGTGCAAGTGGAGAAATATTATGAAACACTGAGCAAAGCAACTGGTAGAAATATTTCTGTCAAGTTCAGAGAGATTATAGTAAGAAAGAGAGCTGACAAAACCTCAAACTGCTCCTTAGTATTTTTTCAGTGGCTCTTTGAAAGAACACTTTGAGCATCTTTCTAACATCTGGTTCCACAGGTGAGGAAGTCAGGGCAATGCCTATTCTGTGAATCCCGAAGGAGATGAAAAAGGAGCCAGATGCAGAGCAATTCATGTCAAAATGAACTGGCTTTGAGCATGCCTTAAGGCATAAAGTTGGGCACCACAAATTAAATAAACATTTTGTGAATAGTGGAAATGCCTGGAAGTTCTATTTACATTGTTTTTTTAAAACTATTCAGGTACCTACATCTCCCTAGTCACTGTTTCAAAGTGGATTTCTTCCCATACTTTTTTTTTTTTTTTTTTTCCTTCTGACTCTGGTATCATAACCAACATTCTTTATTTAGGTCTTTGGGTGGTTTAGCAATTCTGTAGAAAAGTCACAGCTCCCTTCTAAATTCTGCAGGAGTTTGTAGAAAATGATGTAACCAAATGTAAAAGATGTTAAACATTCTTTAAACCCCGAAAAATATTATCGTGGATTTGCAATAGAGTACACAATGTTTTTCCTAAATTATTTATCAAATACTGTGTAAATACCTACAGGCTTCAAATTCAAAGCCTGAAGACACTGCAATTCAGCTTGTCTCTACTATCAGGTAGGCCAATTTAGAAGAGATTCATTCCTTTAGCGCCAGGTTGAAAAAAAAAAAATCACTTGTCTTAGAAGCAGCATTGCATGAATATATCACAATATACCTATTCAACTAAGATAAACTTTTCACTGAGAAGTTACTTTACATAAATGCATAATGAAATAGCTGCACGTTGATTTTGTATACGTATGTCAAATTTCAAACTGGTTAAATAGAGTAACACATAGACCTTAGTATGGTCTGCAAAACACAAAAACTGAGTAAATGCCTAATAAATCTTTAACAGGGAATGAACTGGAGAAAGCAGTGTTGAAAAGAAAAGGGGCCTTTAAGATAACACCAGCTGGAGCTAATACAGGGGTTATATTCCCTCCTCTTAACATAAGACTCCAGGTGTGGTAGCTACAAAGCTAGCAGCCTCTGCATGGAGGGGTTTCCAGCTACCCCAGTCACAGAAAACTCCTCTGCTGCAAACTCCTCAGGTGATGTGCCCTATCTTAATCTTGTATGCTTGTTTCAAACCAGCACAGCGGGTTCCTAATCTCTGATAAGCAGCTCTGTGTGCTACCTGTTAGGGTACAAGGACAATAAGATTGTCCTCAAACAGACTAAAAGAATTATAAACCACCATTTACAAGCGAGAGCAGCAGCAGAGATCTTATACTTGCTTTCCAGTAGCATAGAAAGTCAAAAAGCCGATCTTTCAGTTCAGTAACTTATACACTAGGCAAAAAAAGAGCTTCCATTTGATAAGCAGTATTACATGATGTTATGGATATTAGCACAGAGATTAACAATCTGTTATCATGATATTAAGAATTAAGAATCAGTGGGAAAATTTAAGAAAAAAAATACAACAGGTATTTTCATTCCTGAAGATTATGTCTATAAAATAAGTACCTAGCTTGTTGAAAGTGTCAAAGAAATTTGGGTTGAGAACGAGGCACATAACCTTTGCCTTTTACTTCCACTAATGGCGGGAACACTCCATGAGAACAACCAGACAAACTGAACATTTTTATCTCTGTCTGAAAATGGCTTGCACACAGTCTTCTCCCACAGCTTTCACATCACTGAAGTAAAAGAAAAAAAAAAGTTATCTGCTAAAAATCAATACAGCTTTATATCCTTTTGAAGAAAACAGCCTAAATTGCTCCTGCATGAGTAGGTTTGTACTGTATCTACTCTAATTTAGCTGCTCTTGTCAAGATTTACCTACCTTTTCATGTGAACTTGATTTCTTCTTCCTTAACTTGCCCTAATGACAAATGACTAGAGAATAGTGTCTACAAATTAATCTAGCACTAAGACAACTGTGTTAAAATTCCATCACCTACAATGTTGAAGTTTTGTGTGATGTTGCTGGGAGCATCTGCCAGGAAAGCTGCTCTAGATTTTCCATTCCAAGCTGAATTTCATATGCCAAGCTTTTTGAACCTTAAAGCTGACATCTACCAAATGAGTTGTCAAGTTCCAAAAGAGATTCTCAAAGACATTCAGGAAATATCGTGCTTTTAAAAGAGTTGCTTCTAGCATTCAGAAAACACTTAGCATCCACTAATTCATTCCTTTTACAAATTTACTCTATCTCACTTCTGAATTAATTGCCAAATAATTCTCCTTATCTCATTCAGGCTTTTGGTACCTTTTGACATCAAGTCCTTGTTAACAGAGATGAAATAGTATGTCTTCCTCAACCACCTACTAATAATACGAGGCTTTAAAAATACTACTAAAAATTAATAGTCATACAAAGTAAGCGATATCCTGATTTTAACTTCCATCATTGACTTCTGTATTTTCATGGACATTATACAAACTATGAAGCTAATATTGATCTCAATCATCTTATCTTATTAATTTTATTCCCTGCTTACTCTTCTGTTGCTCTTTGTCTCTTGGAAACAGTAACAGGGAAATTAAAACTCTGGTATCATTTCCTCTTAAATACACAGCATGACACTGTACACGTTGCTAGGACTCGAAGACACAGGTTCTTAAAGAACTTACTTGCTAAATAGTTTTGGGGAAATCACTTATTGAGCTTCTCCATATCACTATAGTCACTCAAAAAATAACAATCAACTATTTAACAGTGTCTAGAGACCCACAAAGACAAATGGATCTAATTTCTTTTGCAGCAATATACAAGGTGGTGAGTTTATTAGGGCTGAGTGTGATCCACATTTGCTACAGGGATTACTCCACCGAAGCATTGTCTCCTTTCAGGGCTTGAATAAGTAACTTGATGATGCCAATGGCATTTATAGAGGAAAGAGGTGTTGCAGAGCGGCCTGAAATATCTAGAATTCTGCTTTAGTTATCATTCTGTTTACAATACAGATTACAAGTAAATAAAGAAATAAAATGCAAAGGAAAAATATACAAGAGAAATCATAAAACTTTAAATTAGATTCCATGATACCTCCTTATGAAGTAGCATCATATTCTTGTGATTATTGTGGTTTCTTTTTTCCTGGATTAGTGATGCTTTAACACTCCATTCTTAAAGCTCTCATTGCTGGGATGTAGGTAATAACAGTGTCGCCACAATCCAAATTTGTGTAGTCCAATGAAATGTCAGCCCCACTACTTCAAATGTTTTTCTTGCATGCTCCTAGATTTTCATCAGCATTTTTAAATGCATACTGTATAGTATAAGTCCTTTCAAAAGGAAAATCACAACAATCTTTCTGGCTGCAAGTGCTAGTTGAAAGCAGATGTACACTTGCTGATACAGGGTGCCTAATCTATGTTCAGACCTATGTTCCATAGCCACAACTTTCAACAACTGACAGCTGTGTAAGACTACACAATAAAAACGTTTTACTGGCAAAAATGATTACTAGTTGTGAACAAAACTACTCCATAACACTTTATGATTGGTGTCTTGACATTTCCCAAATCACTACTCTCCATAAGCCCCAAATGATTCACAAAAATCAATGGCTACTGGCGGAACAATACTTTACAAAGGTGACAAGCAACAGGCAGTGTAATGTTATCCTTTTTAACCTGTGTGTCAGTACAGATGATATTATTGTTGTATTTTCAGGTATACATGGCTTTTAATACATATAAATGTACATGGAAACATACAGGTAAAGAAATAATAGTTGTTGAATCAATAAGATTATAGACACGGCGCATCTATACCACAGAGGAATAACAACAAGGAAAATGAGATTGAGGCTGGAGAGAACAAGGGCTACACAAATACATGAACACATCACTCGGTATGTATTCTAGTTCTCTACAGGAAAAAGCCACAAGTAGGTTTCATATACCTATAGAACGTTTGCTTATGGATGAAAAAAATAAGTTATCTATACTTGTTTGTGTATTCATATCCCAACATGAAATCTAACACCCTTCTGGAAAAGTAAGGACTACTTTAGAGATCATTTCTGATACAGGCTAAACCCCTGTTCTATGATAGTGATAAGCACAGCAAATAAATTCAATTGTTTTAGTTGTTAGAAATACAGACTAAAAGAGGTATGAATTAATTGTAGGACTTCTTTTTAAGGAAAAAAAGAAAAAGGAGATTCAGCATATTGAACAGCAGAGAAATATGAAAACAGTAATTTCATAAATAACTGAAGAAATATTGGTAAGATGAAGGAAAACAGACTAAGTTAAAAGACTGGCTGACAGTAGCAACTAGAAGCTGAGTAGCAAAGCACAATTCACATGGTCCCCAATTTCCCATTATTCTGCATCCAACTTCTGCGATTTTCCTTTGGAGTTAGTTGTCTAATCAATTTATTGCTTCTAAAAATATCAGTCACTGATATATATATATATATATGGAAAAAATAACTGATATTCGAATGGAAACATTCCTGAACTAAGGATTTAAACAGTTCTTGCTACTTCCCATATCTCCAAAACATCCATCAGCACAGTGAGTAAGTAAGTCTAGCTACTAAGTAAGTAGCAGCATTTTGAAAAATAAGAACATGAAAGGTTTGTGCTTCAAAATTCAATCATTGACACAGGAGGGAGGGAGTTTGTGTTGTTGTGAAGCTCTTAGTCTTGGAGCTGTACAGAAAAGAGAGAGTAACTGAGTCAAGGACATTCTAAACGGCACTGAAATAGAGAAGCAACTCAAGCCAGGCGACTTGGGAGTCAGAGCTACATTCATGGAGTAATTGCATCTATGAAGCAAATACAGAAAATACAGAAGCACTTTTTGTATGATGGTTTCTCCAGCTTCTCTGTTTTGTTTACTTTTTATATTCTGCAAGACACAATTTTTCTTTGGATTTAATCACTTTTGAAAAGACAACACAAGCGAAACAGGAAATGCATCAGAAATCCATCTCTTTCCTGTAGATCTGTAATATTCTTAACACAGATACACTATCTTACCATTTCAAACATACTACTCTGTAAATGACATGTGTGTGGAAGAAAATTAAACAAGGAAAATAGTTTTATATGTGCCAATAGTTATCTGACACTCCCAAATTTGGATAGTCCATTGCAGATTCAGATTCAAAGAACATCATTCAACAGCAGCCATCAGATTCCAAAAAGAAGCGTGTTCACCAGCCCTTGCTTTGGGATAAGCTGAACATGGAATTGAGGCATGAGTAAGACAAGACAAAAACATCGCATCAGGGAACATTTGCTAAACCTACAGGGCTCAAGCCAAAAAGAGAAATAATAATGGAGGATGCACTACTCCCAGTACTCCAAAAAACCTCACTCAGGTCTTTCTGGCTGTTTTTCCTTGTAGTTTTATCTAAACAAAAGACAGAATGATGGAAGAGCATTTTTCCCCATGAAATGGGGAAAAAGCGTTGGGTGGCTGGCAGGGAGAATCCCCTGTGCCAGAACCAGTACAATAAAACTGAAAATCGTTTCTGTATTCTTTTCATTTAAAAACATAAAAAACATAGTATCTGATCACTTGTGATATTCAAGATTCCCAGAGTACAGGCTGTAAGAAATGAGGGGCAAAATTTAGAAGGTGTCTTATACTTTATAATTTAAGACAATTAGATGCTTATCCTGAAACTCATTAACGGTTAAATACTTCTGAAATACTAAATGCATAAGCTATTTCTGAAACTAGGAATTTTAATTCGAAGTGCTTGTGAAATTATGACTCTTGATGCTGTTACTAGTGATCTGTGACCTTCTTTAGCACCTTCTTCCCTACTCAGAGTATTTCTAACTACCTTCCCTTCCTCCAGCCTTTCATAGCATACATTTTACCCCAGATACAGTCATAAAATTTTCTGATGTTGAAATAAATTCCTGTTTCACATACTGCTTCATTACATAAGGAAAAGTGATCTGATCCACTTTGATTGGAGTAGTATATCCATTAAAGTTAGTTATATGTATATATTGCTATAATATTTCTAGTAAGAGTACTTGAAAGAAATTCATGTGCTTATTTTAAGGAAGAGGCTAGCCATGATGACCTGCTGATCCCAACTAGCTAGGAGAATCTATGAATTAATTACTATCTTTACTATATGATCAGAAGGTATATTTTCACATGATTTGTACTATCAGCCTTGTCTTATTTTTGCCAAATACAGTAAAAATGAAATTCAATCAGGGGTTTATATCAGCACATAATAAAGCAAAAATATGTAAGCTGGAAGAAAATCAGGTCAGATGTCAGGTTTATGATTAGGACTGAAATTCTGCTGTATTTTGAGGTGATAACTTATAATATAAAATCTAACTGAAATTCAGTAATCATGTGTATGAACATGGCGGGGG
>VWZK01002989.1:292633-347223 GCA_013396935.1 Baryphthengus martii | reverse complement strand
GGGGGGGGGGGGGGGGGGGAGAAAGTTCCAAAAAGGCTTAATTTATTCAATGTTTTTCTATTTGTTTTTCCTGAAGCAGAGAACAAGGACAGTATCAAAAATAAAAAGAAAAATTGCCTCTTAATCTACAGTGTCTAACCAAGTCTTTTGACTAAAAATTATGTAAGTGTGCATTGACTTATTTATACAACTAAGTCTCTACTTCATAAAACTAAATTTTCCTTTCTAGATAAGGTGCAAAAATATAAACAGTAAGTGCATCTTCTGACTGATACTTAAAGAGGCAGTGTTACGAGGAAGAAAATACTAAATTCATTATTCTCACAATTTCCTTCCCTCTAAGACGTATTTAAGATATTTTGATTGAATCCAAATACATTCAGGGCTTCTAGCCTTCACTGACATCTGCCAAAAACTACATACCTTTTCAGTGAGAAATACTGTGTTTCTTATAGATCTTACTTGCAATTTTGGCAAATTCCCTTCAAGCCAATGACTCACATTTATATTCAGTCTCACTCAAGTCCATTGGGAAGTTTATATTCCAGTCTGTACCCGAGGACTGTCTCTCACTATTTAGATAAAAGAAAGCAAGCTGACAAACACAACAACATAACTATAGCTTTGATTTCTTGCAGTGCAACTAAAGCCTCAAGGGCTTACTCCTCAGCAAAGAGAACTGGAGGCTGCAAATTAGGCTGGCTGAAACTTCTTAATATTACAAGTAGTAGGGGATCATTAAGCTCTCAGCAACCCAGGGCGATACATAGATTTTGTAAACTGTGACAATCAAGTACCAACCTAGAAGACCTTACATGACTCCGGAACTGCTGAAGTACAACACTGTGCACCTGCCAGGGCTTCTCCACACAGGTATGTATCTCACATACGTATAAATCTATGGCAAGGAGATATACATATGCAACCATTCCAGAGAGAAGCGTGGTTTCCCTGCAGTACACATACACGTGTACGCAGTTCTACTCCAACATAACCTACTAATCAATTTAACACTGGCCATCAACCTGATCAAACTCTTACTGAAGAAAATTAAATAAATAAATAAATCTAGATCTGTATCATATTTTTGAGAAGAGTGCTGTTGGTATTGTTACTGGATTCCAACACCTTCAGAAGGTTCAGCACTACAGGAAAGTAACTGTGAAGAAAAGCTGCCTGGTCAGAAAGCAAACATGGAGAGTATCAGTTCTTCTTGTGATAATTTCCAAGTGAAAACTGATTTGTCAAAAGAGAATATTTTGATGAGATCATCAGTCTCATTTTATTCATATGTAACAATAATTTAGTCAATCCTTGCATTTACAAATATTTACAAAAGAGTTTGTTATAAGGACTAAAATACCGACGCTGCTAATATACACCAGTAAAAATAAAAGAAGGGTATTAATTTTACTGCTTCATTGCACCTTGGTTGATGTAAGCACAATCCACTCAACTATTTCACCTCAAGATCCACTGTATTTAGTAAACAAAGAATTACTTTGCAAACTTATATTTTTGCAAAGAAAATCAATACCATTTTTCAATTGTTAGACTGATTTAGTCACCTCTATACTCAAACACTATCTATATTACTTTATTTACATAATCCATTACAGCACTGAATTTTCCTCATTTTAAACAGCATATTGCCTATATAAACATCCTACTCTTCCCAGCCATTTCAAGCATGTCTACGGTTATTTCATAAATAGTGGGTGATTTATCATTTCTAGTTTAAGCAAAGCACCATGTTTAATATGGTATGTCAGAATAAGCTCTATTTTGCATGCCATTACTTTCAAATATTTTTTCCATTTCTTCTACTAGTCAGTCATAATGGATTTTTTTGCTTGTGTTTCACTTTTGAATTACTACTTTTTTCTTTTTCTTGTGTGGGTAACTTCAATATTCCAAGAGAATTACTTATTTCCTCCCACCTTTAGAGTGGTAATGAAGTCATACTCATCCTCTTATACTTTCTCATCCAAATTTGCTTTTCTTTGAAATATTCATCTTTTTCTTCAACATTAACCTGTGAACCACCATACCCTAAAAAAAAACCTCTACGCAAAATAAAAAGTAGGGAACTATATTACTTTATGTTGTTGCGGCCTAATAAATCTTACATCTCACAATTCTTGTTTCTCTCATATGATCTAGTACAAATGAACCAACAGTGAAAAGATCATCCAACCAATTTAATCAGATCTCTGCCCTTCACATAAACGGAATAAATAATTCCTTTATGAAATAGTGTTTGTTTATACTTACTTGTTAACAGAGATAAATATTGCCATTTTTTTTAGCAAACTCTAAATTCTTTAAATCTGAATTTAGCAGTAGCTAACTGAAGACTCATGGTAAAGATCAGAGGGACATCCCAAATCACATTTGCTGACTACTTGTACATTTTTAGTGAAATATTCTCTCAGTGATATTGTTTAAATTTCTTCTACATTCAAACTTCATAGAACATAAAATGTGTTCCTTTTTTCCCCCCCTTCAAATTTTCCTTTTTAATAAATTTGGACAGTAATGTGCACATCTGTAAGAACACCGAATAGTACAAATAACTGCATTGAAAAGATTACTTAATTAATAAAGGCATAATACCGCTGTAACTGTGTCAAGTAAAAAATTGCTGTGGCTGATCACAGCATTTGAAGACAATCTCTTCTTCAAGGAGATTACAGTATATTCTGTAATAACAAATGAACAATAGTAATAATCACTGAAACTTTAGAGAAAAAAAATAAAATAAAAGAGGTTGCTAAATACATCTTACTTTGTCCCTTAACAAAAAAAAGGCAGGTGAAGCGATATTCTGACAGTGGTTTGTATCTGGTGGATTAAGCAGCATCAGCCCTTCTGTGAGAATAATTCTCCTCAGACTTTTCCTGGCTGGCTGATGGCCTGGAGCTAGGCTCTTGTTCCAGGAACAGAGAGGAAATCCAGAGAACAGATTCATGCAAAGACTCAAAATGCATCTCTGTGGTATCACTAACAGCACACTATAAAGGAAATTCACATGCAAGTTGCATAATTCAGTTACTAAATATATATTATATGCGTACATAAATTCTAACAGATACATGTAAAATTCCATTTCTTTGAATACAAGGCAAGAATTTCACTCAAAGGGTTTTAGAAGTCTGACTATAAGACTTTCCCACTGTCTCTACTCAATTAATGATTCACTTGAGAGTTATTTTATAAATTTCACATTTCCCTCTGTTTAAGACTTTAGTCATAACTTCCATGGATTTTCTTTCTCTTCCAAACTGTAACTGTACAGATAGACTTGTACTAAACCTAGATAAAGATTAGCGTAATTAAATGCAATTGTTACTATGCATCTTATTAAACATATGGAAGAAAGTTCACAGGATCACTTCCTGAAGGTATGTTTGAACTGCAAGACAGAGTGTTAATACAGTCCTAATGCAGGATTTACCTAGATAATTTTTAAGCTACCAGCCTCAGTACAAGGGCAGCACTAATTCCAGTGCACACTTCAACCAAGTATTTTAGCAAGTCTTTGTGAAAGAGAGACCAGTCTCTGTGATTTGTGCTTTCTATGGAGTATCCTACAAACTGTACGTTTCTTTCAGACTTTGTTTCAGTAATTGTAAGCTTCAAATGACAGACAAATACCTCTGGGGAATGTTAAAATTACTTTGACACACTTTTTGCTACTTTATTCCACTTTTGTCCCGTATTTTCAGTGGTTTTAACCCGTTGTGATCATCTTTCCCTTTTCTAGGCTACTTTTTCCTTTCCAATTACAATCATCATCTCGTTTTAAGAAATTCTATCTCCTAATTATCGTTAAATATGCTAAAATGCATTTTTCATATAAATATAAAAACTGACAAGGCCCCTATACAGTCTTGTGAAACTTCCTCAAAGATCTCTAGTGCAGACATTTTATGAGTATGTGGGGGGTTTTTTAAGCTTCCTAATCTATTACAAACCTATTGCATAAAACGGGTAGCAAGCTTTCAATTAATGCATTTTCCTATCAAATACAAACTACATCGAAAGTGCAGCAACACTTGTCCGTATCTTCCTTTTGTGCTTCAGTTTTGGGCAATGCACATATTTTTTTATCAATCCTCAGCTCTTTGGAAGATGTTTAAGTGAAAAGACCCTGCTAAACTTAGAGGCAGAAAAATTTGAGAAGTTAGGAAATCGTAATTAGAGTGAAGGGACAGAGAACGTCTCAATTACAATTCCTACCAAGGATCAAGTGTCAAATGACCATCCCTGACAACCTTCCAAGTCTTCATCCAAAGCTAGAGTCTTCAGAGAGCTAGTGAATAGCAGGCTAGCTTCCTAGTAACCATCCCATGAAACCTGGATGACTTCAGTGAACTGCATCATGGTCATCAACTTGGCCATAATCGTGTCCTAAAACTGGAGTTTACACATCAAGAGAGGATAAGTTGAATTAGCAAATAGTTCAGATAGGGATCCCTATCCACAGAGGCAGAAAATGGCATCAGAAACTTTCTTGTCACATGACCTCAAACTTAATCTGGTGGTATGATGGAAAATGGAAGGAACTGGCACCATTTATTGACCATTTGAAGACTTCTAAGATAAAACGACTAGACGGTGCTGGTCTTTCTCTCCTGCACTTTGTCTTACAGCAAGATTTACACGGAAAAAAAAAAAACAAAAACAAAAAAACTTTTGAGTTGTGTTATCGTAACAACTTCATAAAACACTGTATTAAAATGTACTTGTTTTTACTATGTCTGATAATCAATAGATTAACACCTCTTACATCCCCCTAAATTTTCCTTTTATTTTCAAAAAGCAAGAGAAAGCAATAGAACAACAATAATGTTGAACTGGAATAAAATTTTAGGTATAATGAACATTAAGGTCTACTTTAAAACGTCTTCATTTGAAGTGGTGATTACCAAAGTAATTTTCCCATGCAGATCGGGGTTCCTCCTGAATTCTTCTCCATAAATATCATATACATTCAAACCATCTGCCTGACAGGCATAAAATTGTGCTATGGCTGATTGCAAAAGCAGACAATGTATTGTACTCCTTGCTGAATAGAAGCAAGCCATTAATATTTATTAGATAAACAATCTCTCAAAAAAGCATTCCTGCTCATTAGAAAAATTACAGAATTTCAAGCACAGCAGTGTGTCATGATCACCAGTATTACAAAAAACTCTGTACAACTTATGCTGGCTTCAATGGGTAAGTGTACTAGGAGAGGGGAAAAAAAAAAAAAAAAACCACAGAAAATTGGGGTTTTCATTCTCCTTTCCATCTTGTATATCAATACACCTTTATATCAGGTGCCCATACTCATTTTTTTTTCTACTGAAAATTGCATTTGTGGCTGGGTAGAGGTGTTTGGGTGAAGAAGGGAACATGGCCAGGATTTCTGTACGCTGAACAAAAATATATCAGTCTATGTGGTCTTCCAAAGCATTCAGAACACAGAAGATCCACAGTACTTACACTTACATAGGAAAGGCTACATCCTCCTATGCTAGTCAACAGAATTTAGGGTAGACATTCTTTGAGAAAAGCTGTGAAATATTCCATGCAAAAACGGAAGAGTGAAATAAAAGCAAGGGAATTTCTAGTATGACAAACAAAGATTCACAAAGATTAGGTTGTTAATTTCATGAAACTCATTTCAACAATTACCTCCATATACACATGAAATTTGGTAAGATTGTATTATTTACAGGAAAACTGTATTTATGAGCTCTCCACTTAAATATATGCAATGAAGGCAAATAAAGGCAAATGTAAACGTATAGTAACTTTTAATACAGAACAGATTCAGAAAAAGAACTAAACAACCTGACAGTTCACTAGTTTAAGTCCAGGGTACTCAATATATTAGCCTCCTCTCACCTGTCTCTACCTGAGTGGTGTCTACCCTGTTGTTTCTGCTGTTAAAACTGGTAAGCATGAAATACTAGTGAATCTTTTTTTTTTTTTTTTTTTTTTTTTTTTTCCTGTCAGAGAGAAAGTAAAATACTAAGTTTCTGGATTTTAACTGGGTCAAAGATTTAAGGAAAAGTGATTCCACCATCTCCAGAGACTTGCAAAACCTTTTACTGGAACACAGGTCAGAGCGCTGGGCCACCCAGTGCCCAATACAATACCACCTTCACCAAAACCTGTCCAGATGCAAGGAGAATCTTGTAGGCAAAAAAAAGGGAGAAATTTGAACACTACTGGAAATGCACAGAAACATTTTCTTCCAAGTTTAATAGACACACTCATTTAGTGACATGAAGGCCCAGAACATTGCTGACACAGAGTTTTAACACTGTATGATTGGCAATACAAAGTGACAGAATCTATTTGCTATGTGATTCTCAGGTTCATTTTTCAACCTAATTAAGAAATACCACCTACTAAGGGCTTGAAAAGTTTATTTTCCTTGATGAGTGGGCTTTCTAGGCCGATTCTCTACCTGAAACTTCTAACAGCAAGGAGTCAGCTACCAATTCAGCATTAAATTAGCAATGCTGACCTGTATACAAAGAGCTAACATTTGTATTCCTCAAACCTGTAGAATGAGATGCCCATTACAGTCTCTTGGGTAGAAATTAAACATTATACAAACATGATTATAAGAAATGAAAGCTTAGATTTAAATAGGTGTGAAGCTGGAGAAGAAATGTTTAGAAGCTCTTTGTTAGAATTGTGCCAACAGTTTGAAGGTTATTTTCCTTCCCACAGTGAAGTCTACTGTCTTTCTACATATTGTTTGAACCATCTTTGTCAGAAATGATAAACCCGAAGACACCTAAAAAAATTATTCTATAAGTGAGACTTCTACAATTTGTAAAGGATCTGACTGTGCTAACCAGCATGTAGTTTTCCCATGTTCTCAGAGTCTCTGTCAAAGCTGTATCTCTCCTTGTGGCCCACCTGATCTGTTTGCTGGAACCACAATTTAGTACCTGGTTTCTGTCTGAAGTGACAGAAACTGTTTGTCACGGTGCTGTTAAGCCAAATGTTCTTATGGAACGTACAAATCTCACAGGTAAGCAGAGAGATGTGAATGAATGTGCCCCCCAGCCACATAAATGCCATGTTCTGAATTAATAATTTAAGGAGGTAACTCTGAGGACACCGCTTGGCTTCAAAGAAAATGGGTATGAGGAACTATGGGAGGCCTGTCCAGCTGCCTGTGCTGCATTCAAAGCATCTCGGTACAAATGGTGAACCTCAAGTGTTTCTGATTTCATTTCAGCTATAGTTACAAAAAGTTGTTACTCCAAACTTGGTAGCTGTCCTTCAAATTAAAAAAAAAAAAACAAAAACAAAAACAAAAATCAATAATCCCCAAGGTCATGATACAAGAAGGAAGTCTATTTTTTTTTTTTTACCTTTCTTTACACACTTGCTGTCCAGCTTCAATTTGATTTATCAGGCATGTTACTAAAGATTGTCACAAATGAGAAACTAAAGCAACTGAGTCCTATTTGCATCAAAACAACTTCTCTGCAGTGCATCAAACTTAACAGCTTTCCTATTACTGATGCAATTGTTACCAGCAATGGGGAGAGGAAAGGGGGAAGGGTGTGAGAGAGAGGAAGGAAAATCTGTGAGAGTACAATGTCTGTAAGCTTGACTGGAATAAATGCTTTCCTCCCTTTCTTCTTGCTGCATGAAGACTTGTTTTCATCTAAACTACAGAATATTTCAGTCAATCTAATGTGATCTGACAGCTGATCTTAAATTGTGTCATCATATATAAAAGGAAAAAAAAAGCCCACAGACACTGTATTACCCATCATACTTTCAGGAAGCCTTATTTTTCTCCTTTTCAAATCTAATACATTAACACAAGCATTCACTGAAGAGACTGCTTAAAAATTTCTGCAATCTTTCTTGAAATTCATCCTTTAGTAATGAATTGGTATTTCTGGTGCAATAGGTAATCATTGGGCCTCCTTCCCAATTTTTACAGCATATTTACAGACAACAATCTCACTGTCATGTGAAGGGATCACTCAAAGCACTCAGGAGGTGCCACAATGATGCCCCTAAGCACTGTGCCCCACGGCGTGCTGGAGTCACTTCCTCCTGAACTGCCTGGAGAATGATTTCATGAAACAAAAAGCTCCGTCAAACATGTCCTGCCTTCAGTGCTACATGTTTTCACTTCCAGAATCGAGTCAAAAGCACTTCAAGCAATGTGGAGCACAGTGACAGTGATTGCTCCTCTTGAGCACCGTACCTGTACATGAACAGTTCAAGAGTAAACTTTGGCAAGTGGCTGAGAGACTAGCTAAGTCTCCTGTGGCTCATGACAACCTTCTAAGTATTTTGGTGCCTAAAAGTAGAGGCCCTATGTCAAATTCCAAAAATTAGCCTAACTTCTTCCTCACAATAAAAATAGTAAAGCATTTTAAACATTCTATTCTTTCTTTGAAAATACACCTTTTAATGGCTCTAGATACCATGAAGTTTCAATTAGAATTAGACTGACCAGATAAACTTTAAAAATTTTGAAAATGGATCTTCTGTTTCTACAAGTACTTCAATAAGGTAGTCAATGGCATTTACACACACCTAGAAGCTTGGATTGTTTTGCAGCCTCGCATTTAGCCACACATACAGCTAAGTATACACTCTAATCATAGACTAGAGAATTTCTTACTTAGAGAATCACAGAATTGTCAGAGTTGGAAGGGACCTTAAAGATTATCGAGTTCCAACCCCCCTACCACAGGCAGTGACATCTCCCACTAGATCAGGTTGCTCAGAGCCCCATCCAGCCTGGCCTTAAAAACTTCCAGGGATGGGGTTTCCACCACCTCTCTGGGAAACCTGTTCCAGCGTCTCACCACCCTCATGGTGAAGAACTTCTTCCTAACGTCTAATCTAAACCTACCCTCCTCTAGTTTGGATCCATTATTCCCCCTTGTCCTATCACCCAACATCCTAAAAAGTCCCTCCCCAGCTTTCTTGTAGGCCCCCTTCAGATACCAGAAGGCCACAACAAGGTCTCCTCACAGCCTTCTCTTCTCCAGCCCGTCTTCATAGGAGAGGTGTTCCGGCCCTCTGATCATTCTCGTGGCCCTTCTCTGGACACCTTCCAGCACATCCATATCTTTCTTGTAACAGGGACTCCAGAACTGGACGCAGTACTCCAGGTGGGGTCTCACAAGAGAGAGAGTAGAGGGGGACAATCACCTCCCTCGACCTGCTGGCCACGCTTCTCTTGATGGAGCCCAAGATATGATTGGCCTTCTGGGCTGCAAGTGCGCACTGACGGCTCATGTTGAGCTTCTCGTCCACCAGCACCCCCAAGTCCTTTTCTTCAGGGCTCCTCTCAAGCCAGTCACTGCCCAGCCTATATCGGTGCTTGGGTTTGGTTTGCCCTGACCCAGATGCAGGACCTTGCACTTGGCCTTGTTGAACTTCTTGAGGTTGGCATGGGCGCACCTCTCCAGCCTGTCAAGGTCCCTCTGGATGGCATCCCTTCCCTCCAGCTTGTCAGCCGCACCATATAGCTTGGTGTTGTCGGCAAACTTGCTGAGGGTGTACTCAATGCCACCAATTGGGATGTAGTTTATGTCTGTACTGTACTCTTCGTAGTGCACAAAGAAACCTAGCATGATATAAAACAGCTCAAGTATTTGAAGTAGACTCATTTATTTTCAGGCATTTAGAAAACATTATCTCTAGCAACTAACATACATTTTATAATTTTCTTTCAAGCTCTGATTTTAAAAGCATTTTAGAAAACTACAGGGATTTTTACAACAACTTCTAAAAGATTTTTACACTGGACTTTTCTGGAATTGATTTCGCAATCATAACAACCCTTTTGGCAGAAAGTGCTATGAAATACATAGGATGTGAAGCTAGGCTGATACTAAAATCAAGGGATTTGCACACAATGCCTGCATGTAATGTACATCTAAAGTCAGACCAAGAAGCACGATGAAGAAATCTACAAATTAAACATAATTTTCAGTAACATCGTAAAACAAGCAACTTTACTGTCATAACCAGTCTTTGTTACCTACGGTACTTGTTTATCAAAACATCCTCTTGTGATAACTAGTTTTGAACACTCCTGTTCCAAAGATTCATTTCAATTAATGCCAAGTACTGGTAAGAGCTGTCACAACATGACATACTGACTTCACAAATTCTGTTTTTCCTCAAAAAAACACCGTGATAGGCAGCATTATGAAACACCATTACTATTTACTAACAATTTTTTATAAAAGCTACAGCACAAAATACAAGCTGCTTCTTGCATAGAGCAGACTCTTCCGAATGCAGTTTGGTCTCCAAGATAAGGTAAAACACTTTGCCTGGTTGCTTAATATTTTGCCTTCAGATCTGCTAAATTAACTTCTTTCAAACATAATTTTTTCAGACTGCCCACAGTGATACATTTCATCTCCAATCAAAGATGGAAATAAATACTAAAAATTGACCAAATAAGTGGTGTAGCTGACATACGGACTATATTCTAACTGCTGACCACCCAGGTTTCCTCTAAGATGTGTATATTATGTGTAAACAGCAGGCCAGAGGCGATTTGCAGTCAGTGCTGGAACGCTCCAGACTTTGTGTTTAGATTTTGTTTCCACAAAAACCATGGAACGCACAGGAAGACAGAGATGATGTGCATACAGTTGCCACCTCCACACAAAGATAGTAAACAGCTGGAGAGCATCCTTCCCAGGAAGGCACCTTCTTTTAAACAAAACTTTCTTCCTTCCTTATGCTAACCTCACCATCTTACCTGTAACTCTCCCTCAGGTGTGAGCTCCTACGTTTTGAGAAGCTTGGGTTGCCTACTACTATGTTAAAAACAACTCCCGCTTAGATAAATGACACTTCTCCTGGCTTCTGTTGCTGAAAGGCTCTACTTTTCCTCAGGGCTTTATTTATCTGGTTTGGGTTATATTTTAGAGGACACAGAAAGCAGTCACTGTTCATATATTTTTTTCATTTTTTTTTTAAAAGAATTTTTTTTTCTTTTTCTTCCCTTTTTTTTTTAAAGAAACTGTACCTTAATACTTCTCTCTTCTCAGACTATCCTTTCCTTTTATACAAACACTATTTCTGTTTCTCCCTCTACCTTCCAACTCAAATGAATCTTAGAGATTCCCTTATACTTCGGTTCTCCCTAGAAATAGAAAATGAGGAAAATAAGAGGCTCCTGGTTTGTATTTGTTCTTACATCTTCCTTATATTCAAAACAAAACAAAAAAAACAACACAAAAAAATTCCCCTGAAAAATCATCTGAAAGTCAATATTTTAATATGCTACAGCAAAACATTTTAGCACACCCAGCATTAAAAGGATTGAACGACGTGTTTTCTCACTTTGTAACTATAACCTTAAATATAAATATATGCACATACATTGTGAGACCCCATAACTGTACACAGAAACTAAGAACAAAAAACAACATCGGTGAACCTGATCTAAGGTAGTCAAAGTTTATTCACGTAAGTAGTGAGATAATATAACTTGTCAGTATCTAAAAAGCACAGTAATTCTTGTCACATCAGGTTATTAACCTGCCAGTCAGCTCTGACTTATTTTCCACTAGGAACGGCAACAACTGGTAGTTCAATACATTTCTTTTCCTTTGCCAGCTGTATTTACGCACTTGCACAGTGACTTAATTGTAAAGAACAAAGAATGAAATATCCAGAATCAATGTTTTAACAAAGAGGTGACATTAAGACATATTTTTATGAGGAAAATTGGGCACTCATCTGTCTTAGTAGAGGTAAATAATCATTTGCTCTTATAAAGAGTCAGTAAAATCTCAGAGGAAATACCCTACACTAGATTGTGGTCTTCAGCTTGAAAGCATGGCAAGTACTTTAACGCAGTAACAGGAAAATAAGCCATAATGAAAGGAATAAGAACAACTTGGCAAAACAGCACATCTTTTGAATTCGGGGTATGAATTTTATACAATTAAGCCTGCGATTTTAAAAATACTTTACAAAGCCATTCTTTGAGGTTAATCAGATAGCTCATCTAAAATGTACTCTCTTCACAAACATTAAACTGGAAAAACAAGCTAAATATGTCAAGTAAATTATGCAGATTGATCCAGTCACTTGTGGTGAGATTCAAAAGATACTTAAAGGTTGTGACATTGAACATGGTAACAGATGCTGAGAACCCAGCTCCTGGAGCAGAAAACACAGCCCCAACTCGGGCATCTAAAGTTATTATAAAGTGAGTGGAGAAAAAGAAGTTGCCTAAAAGTAGAACAGAGTCAGAATAGGAACCCCGAATCCACTCATGTGAAACATTCACAGGAAAAGACTGTCTGAAATCTTTTCCATTTTGCCAAATGAAAGCAAGCCGGAGGGAGGATGCAAGAATGCAGCTACTTAGCCCCATGATGATGCCACGCACCAGTTCAGAGTGGGCACTGACTAGACAGAATGCAGCTTTGCAGAAAAGGACTTCAGGATCTTGGTGGACAACAAGTGTCCCAGCAGGGATGAAGGCCAATCACATACTGAGCTGCATTAGCAAAGCCAGCAGGATCAGGGAAGTGATTCAGCACTGGTGAGATCACCACCCTGGTATTATACCCAGTTTGGGACTTTAAACAGTAAGACAGGTATGTATCCACTGAAGTGAGGCCTGTGGATGGCCACTGGAACCAGGGACTGGAATACCATGATGTACGAGGGGAAAAATGAGAGAACAGTGTTTGCTCAGCCTTAAAAAGAGATTCATTGCTGTCTAAAACTACCTAATGTCAGATGCAGAGAAGACAGAGAACATAACAACATGAAGATGTAGAACATCATAAATTCTTATTAGATACAGAAAAAAATTGTTTCTCATGAAGATCATCAAACACTGGGAGAGGGCCTCAGAGAGGCTGCCAGACCTCCATCCTTGGAAACAGTTAAAAAACAAATGGACAAGATCTGGAGGAACCTGCTCAAAACGGACCTGCTCTGAGCAAACCATTAGATTAGAGAGTTACAGAGACCCTTTCCCACCCAAAATTATTCTATGATTCTATGACTGAGTTCAGGGATCTTTTTTCCTAATATTATTATTACTATGCATAGGCTGAGGTACCTAAATTCTTCCTAAGTCTTTTTTTTTATGGCTATGAACATAGTTCTGAATACCCAGCTACTTCCCCTTTCACCAACAGTTCTCTCCCTACTTCCTTGAGTACTTCATCATTCTCTGCTGGAAGTACCACTGCCTGATACTGTCTATCCCTAGAGACCACAGACACTTAGACTCCATACATTCTGTGTTCTTTTCAAAAACAAAATGATATTCAACTAAAATTCCGCATCGGAAAAATCCAAAATCACTCATCCTTTTACCATCTGCTTAACTTCTCACTTCTCTCTCCTCTTGTCTTCCTCATGTCCTTGTGTCTGTAATGATTTCTACTATGTGAGTACATAAAAAGATAAAAATTAAGGGCTAACCATTCAATACTTTACACTCTGTGCTGAATTGGTAATAGTGAATACTTACTTATTAGCCTACTGGTTAATATGAGCACATACACCACAGTAGTCTCAGATAATTGTCTAAAATATGACACTTGGAAGTAAGTCCAGAGTGTCAAGTAACACAGCAATTTACACACAGACAAAATATTGCTAGATGACAAAAATATTCCTGTTCTCTCTCTTCTCTGAGTAACAGAAAAATAATAAAGTAGACAAAAATCTTTGTAGAATAAAACTTTGTCTTGTCATTTCAATTCTGTAATTACCTGAATACTTTCTAAAATAAAATGAATAATAAAATATAAGTTATTACATAATTTATTTTACAGGTTTAAAATCATAAATGTGAATACAATTTCATTATTCTTAGGAAAAAAAGGAACTGCCAGATAAACACTGGATGTGTTTGAGAGAGACACAGTGTAATATTATCTCAAACGTGAAAAAGTGAGTAATTAACCTACTGTTTAGTTTGTTTTACAACCACAATAAAATACTTTAAAAAATTAAATACTTAGATCTTGCAGAAATTACATTCATACCACAGGAACAATACAGTCACAGCATTTTGGAAAATAATTGCAAGTGAGTGTGTAATTCTCAAATAGTGGCAAAAAAATGAGCAGGTTGAACAGAAAAATATATCTGGTATGTCTCAGATCTGAAATATCTGGAGACATAACTTGTATTTTAACATGGCCAGGTTTTGTTGGCAAATCTTGCAACATCAACTAATGTTCCAGCTGGTATCAGTGACAGAGCCCTCACTGATTACAAGCAACTGCTCCAATCCAGAAAAGAAAAATGCTTCCCTAACCCAGGGGAAAATCTTACATTCTTGCAGGATCATAAACAAATAATAGAAAAAAAACAAAACAACAAAAAAAACAAAAGAAAACAAAAAAAAAAATAACAGAAAATAAAACCGTGACACTTTCTGCTCTTCTTTGCCTACTTAATGTAGTCATTGCTCCCAAATCTCCCTCTAGGTGAGTCTAATGGCAAGAATACTCAGCAAAACCAGTAAATATTTAGTGAAGCAAAATTATACTGTATTATATACAACAAAAGTAGTAGAAAACCAACTCTAAAACTCACCACATACATCCCATGTCCAAAATGGACATGCCTCCAACAGACAACTGGAAACTTTACCTCGCTCAGGACGGTGCAGTTAACAAAAGCATTCAAGAAAGGCAAATTTAGATTATTCCTAGCACCTATAAATCCTGTAATATAACTTAGCCCCTTCGATCATGACTTTCGATCAAAGAAAAAGTAATCTGAGATTGTAGCCACAAGAACTGTGGAAAACAATCATGCTATTACTAGCATGATAATTGCTTCTGCTCATCTGAGAATGGTAAAATGCTGACAAATTAAAGAAATCATGGATTAAGAACAAGGAGGAGGAAAAAAAAAAAAAAGAGAGAGACAAAGACAGAAAAGCAAACCAACAATGATTTATCTCATGGTTTGGCAAGGAGTGCTTTCTTTTAACACCCTTAGGTTTTGAAATTGCCAACTCAGAGGCTTTCTCCACTAACTGCACTGGTTTGTCATATGACTCTGACAAGTAATGTTTGATCTTCATCATCCTGCCATAGGATGCCATGTGACATGATCAATTGGCACTAATACCCTAAGAAGTTAAGAAATGACCAACACTTCCCTCTGTCTCAAGTCCGAATGACCTTTTAACATGATAGTACACACAAAGACATAAACTAACGATACAAATAAAGGAACAGAGCTACAGAGTCAACTCACAGTTGCTGAGAAACACAGGGCCACTTACTCCAATACAGGGCTATATACCACAGCTTTCCACAGGGATTAAACAGAACAAACGTGGAAAGTTCTGGAGCTTTGATCCAATGGGATGTTTTGTTCCACCAGTTCAAATTGCTCTGAGTGATGGCTGCTGAAGTCAAATGTGAGACCGAACCATGAAAGAAAAACCCCTTACTCTAGTAAAATCTTGAAAATTTCACTCCCAGAAGAGCCATGTAGCGAACAGATGGGAAATATATTGTGATGAGTGCAGGGAATAAGGAATTACTATTTTTTTTTTTTCCTGGTTATTTTGATATATACTAATGTCTTCTCCACTGGTAATGCCAATTCATTTAGAGTTTTCCCACCTCATTTCCTAGCTTCTAGATCTCTTTAACCTCCTGCATAAAATACATGCATTTAAGAATAAATTGTTCTCCATTATTAAATCTTTGGGTTGTTTTTTTTTAAATAATCTAAAATGCCCATTTCCATAGCTGATAAAATCCAGGATATTAGAAAAGCATCTCTATTTCATTGAGCTAAATTTTGTGCCGCTGTGGCTTTGCAAGATAACAGTCAGTTCAAGATTTACAGAAGGCAATGGCAAGCCTTTTCTTTAAATTATTGTGGCAGATTAGGATTTCCACTTGAGTATTTCTATTTCATAGTCTGCATTCAGTGCCTCTATCTAATTATTCAAACAAGTGATGCATACAGTGCAACAGAGATGTACACCTACACGAATCATTAGTTACATATATACACCCTAACACACAGTGAGCTCGAAATTAATTTTTAAAAAAATGCTAAAAGATAGGCCACTTTATGTGTGATGGCAACATCACGGTAAACCACATTGAACTGGTATTCAAATAGATGTATTAAAAACAGATCAACATGCAGAATTGCCTGACTGGATGCTTATGCTGCTTCTGTAGAGCTAATCCAGCCAAAGCAGAAAATTATTATTCATTTCATCTGAGCAGCTAAGCAGAAGGTAATATAATGAGGAAGCTCAGCTAGCAGGCTACTTAACATTTCTTCCTTGAAGCACTGAACCCCCTATTAAATTTCTGTACTAAGAGACTTAAGAAAAAAGTCTAAATCTAAGCACCTTATGATTAACTGGTGCTTGCTAGGGAAGACACTGTAAAATCATCAATTATGCAGCGGCACAGCAGAGAAAGGCTTTAACAAACAAATAAAAGAAACCTGCAGTGAGAACAACCACATTTAGTTGAGCTCTACATGCAGAGGCGAAGGTCAAATACTATTTTCTCCTATACCTTTCATGTAACAAGAACAATTGGAGTTTTTTTAGGATGCTATTGCTTTCCTGTAAGGCACAATAATGTTGACCTAAGGCCTCACTTCTTTAAAGTGTGCAATTCTTGTAGCTAAGGCTGTCTTCTTCAGTAAGCATTTTAGGGCAACGTTATATTAATCCACTATTACTCTATGAGGCACTGCTCACAGACAAAAGGAATCAATGGGAAGTGTAAACTAGCAGGAAAAAACGTGGAAAACACAGGTTTGTTGACAGAAAAGCTATTTCATATTGAGTCATCTTTGGCTACAATTGCTGAATGATTAATTTTTGCACTCAACTTTCAGCAACTCATTTCTAAGGATTTAATACTGGTCAGGACAGCTCTTCCACTGAAGTATCTTAATAATAATCTCTCTGACTTGTGTGTAATCACATCATAACAGAACTTGAAACAATATGTATTTTATTGATACTGAAACATTTTTCCCGTTAAAGAATCACCTGGGGATGCATTTGCTGTAATCCTGCACTAACTCTACCAGGTTTCCAGCAGCCTGGAGGTCAGTCTCCAACAGAGCCACCCCAGGGCTGTGGAAGGATGTGATGGTCCACCCACTTTTGAGCAGACACCTGCAAAATGAAGCAGTTTTGCTCAACAGTTGAGGAAAAGTAGCACAAGAAAAATAATAGTTTTGTACGGTCACCTGCAAATTGAGAAGTAAACAAGAGAGCAGAAAACATGCCAAAGCATCACAGGGTTTTTTTTTTAGCTGAACCTCTAAGAATTCAGCTGCTTGCTTCTATCTTTTCAAAACCATAGAATTCTAACATAAGATTATTTTCTATTTAAGACTCAGATTGACACTTTCTATTTTAGTACTGGTGCCAGGAACATTAGCAAAAGGAAAAGACAGCCTCACCACATTTTTCTTTTCTGATTGTCATCCCGGCCAGAAAACAATATAATGTGACACCAAGCAGTTTTAGATTTTTTAAAGAATCAATTTTACCAATGTTTCTCAGAAACATATGACAGACATAGGGTGTTCATTTTTTCACCCTAAACATCAGCTAAATAAAAGCATTTAGTGCCATGACAAGGGAGTCCTCAAGTGGGATGGGACAGCAGAAACACAAAACAGATGGAAGAGAGAGAAGTTAATTCCACCACTCCATCTCTACCAGGCAAATCCTCAATGGCTATGCTAAGCTCCCATTTATTGTAGCAGACTAAACTGCAGGTAGAGTTTCGCCACTCTGTACACTTCAGGGAAAAAAAAAAAACAAAAAAAAAAACCAAACAAAGGAGGGTAAAAGAAGGAAAGTGAAAAAAGCCCGAACGGTTAAATACCAACTAGACTTTATAAAGGAATTGTAATTTCTAAGCAGGACAAGAAACTGTAATTGCATTATCTGCTACACAACAGTATCCAGTTTTACATTTATCTTGTTCTTTCTGCAGTGAGCAGGCAAACTTTCATGCTTCAGTAACAGGCTCATAAATAGTGCCTGATGGACTGCAGAAGGTATTTCTACTACCCTGGAAAATTACATAAATCAAATACTGAGTGATTGCCACTTTCCAGTTAAATGCTATTATAAATAACTGTTTGTATGGCCTTATCATTTTATTCTACCTGTCAACTACTGATAAAGATTCACTCCCTAAATCACAGTAATTTCCTTTTAGCTGTCAGGAAGGAGATTTAATACGGCGATAAAGAAACAGATGAAAAAAGTGTGCTTTATTTTTTAAAAGAGTTGTATAATTTTCTGTAGTTGTTTCAAAGGTATTGTGTTTTCATTTTTTAGTTCATGTCCAAACAATGACACCAGTTTCTTGTGACATATGATATTCTCTTTGAAAACTTACATATAAGTAACTTGATAAAGTTTCTTCTCCACAGTCAAACTTAGTGCAAAATCTTTAGCGCAGAAATAATCATAGAATCACAGACTGGTTTGGGTTAGATGAGCTTTAAAGGTCCCTTCCAAGTCCAAACCCCCTGCACTGAACAGAGACAACTTCAACTCAATGACGTTGCTCAGAGCCCTATCTAACCTGACCTGGAATGTTTCCAGGGATGGGGCTCCTACGATCTCCCTGGGTAACCTGGGTCAGGGTTTCACCACCCTCACCAGAACAAAATTTCTTCCTTGTATCTAGTCTAAATCTACCCTCTTTAAGTTTAAAACCATTACCCCTCATCCTGTCACAACAGGCCATGCTAAAAAGTCTGTCTCCATCTTTCTAATAGGTCCCCTTTAAGTACTGAAAAAGGCTGCAATAAGGTCTCCCTAGACCCTTCTCTTCTCCAGACCGAACAATCCCAACTCTCTCAGCCTTATTTCATAGGAGAGGTGCTCCAGCCCTCTCATCATTTTTGTGGCCCTCCTCTGGACCTGCTCAAATAGGTCCATGTCTTTTGATGAGGACTCCAGAGCTGGACATAGGACTCCAGGTGGGCTCTCACCACAGCGGAGTAAAGGAGTAGATCTACGTCCTGCAACCTGCTGACTTCTCTTAATGCGGTCCAGGATACAGTTGGTCTTTCTGGGCTGTGAACGCACATTGTCCACTAATGTCCAGGTTTTTATCCACCAGTACCGCCAAGTCCTTCTCCACAGGGCTGGTCTTCATCCCCCAGCCTGTAATGATACTGGGGATTGTCCCAACCCAGGTGCAGGACTTTGCACTTGGACTTGTTGCTGCTCAAGGTGTCCACACAGGTTCACTTCTCAAGCTTGTGCAGGTTGCTCTGGATGGTATGCCATCCCTCCACCGCATTAACCGCACCACACAGCTTGGTTTCGTCTATTATCAGCACACTTTCAGATTTTTTCAAGTAGAATCACAAAATCAGTCACTTATAATTTCACTGGAATTAGCATTCAAATCTGAATATCTTTCCTCATCATTTGTAGTATCACAGAGATTATCTTAATTCAATTTATTTTGAGTACCTGATAATGATGATTCTACCAGAGACACAAGGATTCACACATTCAAATCTAGTATCACAATGGTATTCATTGTACAGACCAATGCATGAACGGCAGAATTAACTTATAAATTTGGGGACTAAAAATTAGGCAGATTATGTAAGATTTGAAGCTAAGAAATTAAGTCCTGCCAACTAGTCTAGCTTCACTTCTACATTCTCACATGCCATCATGCAGATGGCAGTAACTGATAGTGTAGAAGCTGATATTTTTTTCATCCCTTAAAATAATATTATTTATAAATGTAAAAACTCTTTTCAAAGTACAACTGTGAAAAATGAATTACATTATGAACTAAAAATTGCAAACAGAAAGACGAGACTCTTCAAACTGTGATTACCCAAACTGAATATACACAAATACCGTGTTTGTCAAGAGTTTTAAACAGAGGAAGTGATAGATCTCTACATGTAAATAATACCTTTGAGTTGTGATCCTCCTTTGGCAGCATTGAAACGGCATATGTAATTGCTAAAGTCAACAGATTTTCTTCAAGAGCTTTGCTGCTTATGTTTACTATCCAATTTTACAGAGATTAATTTCACAAAAACAGATTTTTTATGTGGCAATATCCCCAGGGGTAAGCAGTCATCAGTTCACATAATGATATTTTAGTAGACAGAAGAAGAGCTCTTAGAGTCCTACAAAGAAATACAGCTCATCCTTTTAGAAAAGTGCACTGAAAACAAAAAAAAATAATTCAGAATATATTACTTTTCATGTCTTCCCTTTTTTTTTGAGGGTTGAAAAAAGCAATTTTCAACCACAACCGTTACTTTCAATTTTTCAGTGAATAAAATGGTTCTGCTGTGAAATTCTCAGAATGAATATATTCATCCTCCCAAAGTACAACTTTTTGTGTCTGGCATCATACTTCGAAAGGAAAACAGTTCAGTGCTGCTGTGGCAGACGCAAACACCAGTGACAATGCCCTGTGCTGTTCCAGGTGGGAGTTCTGGGCTGGTGAAAGTGGCTATTTCATAGCAGCTTCTTTTCATATCTCCTGTTTTCCCAAACCTCACATATGATATATGAAAACACAGTTATCACCTGGTTTTCACACCAACATTTGGAAATGAAGGACAACTGGTTTCAATGTGCACCTTCACTCTCAGTAATTCATTATACCTGGTGGAGGTTCATAAGCCAGGTTTTCTTGCAGTGTCTCCTTTCATTTCAGACATACTCCCCCTTCTTACAGCCAGGAGGTGATGTATGGCAGGGGGCAGCCAGGCAAACTCTGGGTTTATGAGGACATTTTCACTACTGACTTCCCAGGTGAACCATTTCAGTCATGAAAGAAGAATGTAAAATGAATTAACTGACAGATCCCAACAGGCAAGAGGTAAGGGCAACATATGTCTTTCCAACCTCCACTTGCTCAAACCGTTTTTTGTCCTTCAAGCATCCCTCAGCTTTACAGAATACAGAGTTCTTACAAAACTTTTCACTTTGACAAATCATCTTCTTTCCCGAGGTGGGTCAGTGCTCTGGTTGGCCCCATGATGCTGAGAAAGATATACTGACCTGACTTCTAGTGTTTTTTTAAAATCCAGCTTTTCATCGTGAAGTCACCAGCCATCAATTTAACCAGATAAGATACCCTGGCCCATATCGGAAGAGGTAATCTTTGGATGTATAGAATTTACTGGTATTTTTTATTTATGGCAGCAATATAAAATTGAGCTAGGGCATGAAAATAAAAAACAAATGTTACGACAGCTCTTCTTTTTCATTGTCTTGTAAAACCACCCAGATTTAGCATTTAGGCATTTGTAGTAATGAGTATGAGTCCTACTAGATTAATTGACTTCAAACACCTGAACTGTAAGTGAACAAAATATGTATGGACATAATTTATGTTTATTAAAGATTTTCCTGGCAAGCTAAGGAACAGTGCTTTGAATTCTGTTCTAGATTCTTTCAGCAAAGAATCTACTGTTTCTAGTCATTTCTATGCAGAAGTCATAACAAACATTTTTCTAAGCAGAAAATAAAATTGCACCTTTAAACCAGACTTTCCTCTCAGAACAAATGACATAAGGAAAAGGGCCAAAACTGGATGGATGTCAACAATATCATTTGTTGCTTCTGTTCTTGAAGTTATCCGTATATTTCATAAATTCCTGAGAATGACAACAACATAAGCCCTGTTACTTTTCTACACTGAAATCAATGAAGAGTCTCACATCTAATTTATTGTTGCTTTTCAGGTCAATAACCAGTTTCTCCTTATTTTGCAGTGCTTCCTTTTCATTCCTTTCTTGCTACTGCTAGAAAGTATTTTAAGATTCCTGAATTTGATGCTGTAGCCATTTTCTGTATTTTAATATCGTACCACAAGAAGCAAACGGTCCATATTATTTTTTGTAACATCAATTTAATGTTATTCAAAAAAAAATAAGAATCACCCTCCCAAAAGCATAAAAGCTCCTCATGCCATCAAAGGACTATAGATATAATAAAAATGCTCCTTTAAACAAATATTTGGTCAGATTTGCTTTCCAGTACTTCAAGCATAAGCTGACATTTCAAACAAGCCCTTCGAAATGGCTGACTGTCTTTGTATTTCCTGCCATCCAAATAATACAATGCATATCCATATCATAACCTGCTGGGAAGGTCTTTTTGAGACAACATGTTAAAGACCATAAAATTGCTGCACTCTTACAGCATTTTGTGATTTCTAATGCTGCAATGAGACTTACTCCTCTCTTCAAGTTTAAGTATCCTTAAGTTGATTAAAATAAAACAAAAGCTATCCTAATGTCAGATTATTAAAAGGAAGGCAAGAAGAAAGACAGCAAAACAGGTTTAAAATAATAAATTTTAAAAAGCCAGATTGTCCTCAAGTTCACTGTATCCATCTGGCATTAGTAAGGCGTAGGTACTGTGGACTAATTAAATGTTAATGAAATATAAATAATCTGCTGGTCTCAAAGCGTTAGCTAAGGAGCAGTAACTGCACAACAGCTGCTGTAGCTCACCAAAAGTGCTCATGTCAGCACCTCAAACAACATCTAAAATCTGGCTTCAAAACATCTGAATGAAATAATAATGACTTCTTCATGTAATGCATTTCAGAGGACCTGCAATTATTTTTGTTTAAGACAGAGGTGAAAGGTCCAAGTGATACTAACAAAAGCTGAAGAGTTCCATGGAGCAATACAATTAAATATGAGATTTTTCATCTTCTGCTTTGTTAAAATCTCTTTACGGAAAGCACAGTGTCTGTAAAAGCAGTACTGTATTAAGATGCTAATAATATTGAAAAGAGAAACTCAAGCCAGAAATATTAATGTCACATACACAAAAGCTTTACTCCTCTTCTACAGCATCACAGCCAAAAAGCACATCGGGGAAAGATAAGATTTAAGCTCGCTCCCCATTTAAAACCTGATTTTTATGTATGGACTTCCTCCTAGACAGAAAGTTGCAGTGCAGCTGGGGACAATGAAGAAAGACAGGAAGGACCGGGATGGCAAATGAAACATCACACACACAACAAGTAGGAAGCTAACCTAGTGCTTGAAGCAGATCATAGGATGTGGTGAGAACAAAGCCCTCTTCCTCCTAACATTTGGTCAACCATTTCATTTCATCCCGAGTCAGATGAACGTGGCATTCCCATGTCATCAAACCACTTCTCCCTATCTCCCAACTTGCTTGTGCAACAACGATAGAGAATATTTTTGTGTTCTGTTAAAATGAGGTATATTTGCTAAAACCACCTTCGGTTTGAGTGTTGTGTGCCAAAGTTTATAGCTGTCAACTATGCCATGTACCCCTTGTATCCCACTCTCCATGGATAGCAAAGCAAAGCAATGGTTGGAAACTGCCAAGATTCCAGTGCTGGTGGCCAGGGGACTGTAATTTCCTCCTGCCTCACTGCCTAAACACAGGCTATGAGATGGAGCTCAGGATCTTCCTGTCAAGTTCAAATTAACAGAAGTGTTGTCACCAAGTGACTTGAAAATAAGCAGGTCCATCATCACCCACACGTTTACAAAGACAGACACAAAATTAAGTGTAAATCACTCCACAAAAAACTGAGCATCCAATAGCAATGCAGGTGTTCCTATGTGCACACAAAACCACAACACCATGTATTACAAAAATACAACTAATAACTAGAAAAGGTTATTGATTGAGGGTTTTCTTCTAAGTAATCTGCTAATATAGGGCTGTTGTTTGAAGCTGTATCAAGAAAACTGATTTCCACTCCATACCAAACTCCATTCACCCCAAAGATACACATTCCTCAACATTCTTAAAAATACAGAGCAACGGTACAGAAGCTCTCTTTGCTAAATGTCAAAGTCCATCTGAACCAAACTGTGATTCTGAAACTGTAAGGGAAATGTTTTATTCTGTTGCTGAATAATTTGGCACCTCTTCAGCAAGAAAGCAGATCGCTGGAAATGAGTTGAGAAACTCGATAATCAGTATGCTACTCACATCCATCTCTCTCAAATAATGCAAAGGAAAATTAAACTACAATGTTACAAAGAGATAGTGTCAAAATCAATTAAAAACTTCAGATTCTTTAGCGTTCTGAAATCAGAGGAGTTCTTGTTATAACCTAAACAGAAGCAATCATTTACTATAGATATCGCACATCAATGTCTACAAAATTCCTTTGTTCCGAGTGGGCACATGCATACACACTGGCATTTGTCACATAGAAAGCCTGCACTTCTGTCTCCAGAAAAAAAAAACAAACAAAAAAAATCAAACACTGTTTCTGAACCATTAGTCAAGAATTTTCCAGCAACTTCTCGCATTTGGAAAATACAAGTTCTTTTCAGTTCCTTGACTGAGATTATCACACACACCACCAGGCAGTGTGTGTGGTGTATATCTGTTGTCAGAAATATGGTCATCAATGCAAAAAATTTGATTTTTAATTAGAAGAGGTCAAACATTTGCCCAGCATATGTAAATTCATGCTGCCTGCGCTGGTGTTGAAACTGTATTCTCTATCTAGCAAAACCACTTTTCCAAATGAATCCAGGAACTTCCTAACTAAATAGCAAACATGAAGCATGTTATATCACCGAGCTCACTGCTGAATAGCCAACACCTTTAGGCTGAAACCCACGGGACTAAGCAACAACTAAGCAACTCACACTAGGGATTCAGGATGGGAAGCAAGTAATGTCATATCTGACCAAAATTGCACCGTGGAACTAAACAAAATTAAACTTGGCCAGGAGAGAAGGATTTTCCCCAAAAGCACCATGGAACATTTAATGACCACAAACGGTCAGAATTACGATTTTACATCTCATTCAAAATCAAGCATCTCATGAATCTGAGCCCAAAAGATTTCAGTTTGCACCTCACTTGTAGAATGACACCTGCTGAATCACCAGCATAAATCTTTTTTCTTTAGGGATGCCTTACCTAAGCACACGTCCAATTTGAATTAAAGTGCAACAGGATAATATATTTAGCCATACTGGTAAAAAAAAGTAGGAGAAAATTTTGTTTGTATTGTGCTTTATATTACAACTTATGCAGTCCTAAAAAAACATTATTAGGTGATACACTCATTTCAGATTCTAAAATATGTTATTATGGAAAAGATGAAAAACAATGTAATATTACTGTCATCTTCAAAGCTCTCCTACTTAACTTGGGGAAAGCAGAGATTTCAAGCTTTTCTAATTTATTTTTTTTTTAATCATTTAGATCATATCTTTCATCTTTTGAATATGCCACTATACTCTTTTAACCTTTTATATTTTGCTTCTTTTTAAGCTCTTGTCCACATGCAGGGAGGCAATTAAGAAGGACTTTTTTGTGTGTGTTAACTGCAAATAGATAGGTTTAATGAGAATCTCTCACACCACCAGTTTCTCTAATGGAAGAGATATTCAAAAGTATCAGCCTTCACATTGAGAAATATCTATGGACTATTAAAAAAGTACCCATCATACTTATTTTTGTAGAGAAAAGGCAAGAAAAGAGGTAATATCCGTGTTTTAATTTCACTCTGTATAAATTCTCAGCAAACTCCAAAAGCATTCCTAATCTATCCTCTCAAAGGAGCCAATAGTTAACACAGATATGACCAGTGTGAAGCTTCCATTTATCTTCCTGAAGTACGCAGAAAAAAACATTCTATCCAACACTAGAAGCCAGAAACCGACTTTTAGCTTTTTACCTCTCAACTTGCAATCTGATCTCAGACATCGACTCTTCTCTTTGAAATCAAATGAATGCAGCCTAACAGAGTGTAAACCATTAGTCTGTTGATTGGAAAACAACCTTGAAAAACTGCTGTGATTGTGAAGGGTCTCTTCCTCCCTGAGATATAATAACATTCCTTGACAGGTCATCACTGGAGACTGAATCCTGGATGCACATCATGAAGCTCCAGTGCTCATTCCAAAAGCATGGCACTAGGCAATTTCCAAGGAGAGATAGATTCCTAAATCTTAATATGTTTTCTCATCATTAATAAAGACAAAATATTTTCTGCATAATCACTGTCTATTGCAGAAGCCTTCAAAAGCAGCACTATAGTCGACCGAAACCCCCTTTTTTCCAGTATTTCAGGTATCACATTCACCCTCCCAAGACAGTTGAAGGCATATTTAACTGATGAACCAGCATTTCAAACTTCATCCATACTAAGAATGCAATTTCTGTGCCATACTTAGCACAGAATTTTAAATGTGAACGTTGAATTGTGTAAAGTCATATATACAACTATATTTGAGAATACGGTGAAAAAGTGTCAGTATTTTCTGTAGAACCTCAGCTGGTCTAATCGTCACTCATTAATTCATGCAGAAAAATATAAAGTTAGCTAGCTCACACTCTCTTTCTCCAAGACACATATGTTTAAACAAGTCTCTACTAACAAAACTTCCTCCCTTCTTTTCCCACGTTGTAGTTTTTCAGTGTTCTTAGTCGTATTTCACAGGTGTATTTTAGATGTAGAGGCAAGGCAAAAAATGAACTATGTTGATGATCTACAGCCAGTGTCATGAAGTGACATGGGGATAGGAACAAGAACTCCAGCCAGTCACTCAGACACAAAACTGGCGTGTCATGACATAAAGTGCTGTATAAAACAGCTCAGTGTCATGTGAAGCGATGGGACACAGGTATTTCTAAAAACCACATTAAGCAGGCAACCCTTCACTCCAATTTTTTCCCTCCAATTATTGATTGACTGCACATAATTTACAAAAGGATTTTAATCAGTTCAAATGAATAATAACAATAATAATGAAAGCACTGCTGAAATGTGGGGCTTTTCCAGCTCTTGAGGTATTTTTTTGTTACTCTCTTCCTTTTGCCAGGCTCATGTAACTGAAGAATCTGTTTAAAAAAACATGACAGGGGCCTTCAATATTCTTTTCTTTTCCAGCATTAAACCTTCCAGCTTGCTTCCTTACTCTTAACAACTACATGGCAACACAAGGGAGAGTACTATTAAGAAAACTGTTTAAATTCCATCCTACTGTGAGATTAATAAACCACAGAAATCTGACATTACTGCAGATGCAGAGCTTTAATTCCTTCAGGCAGAGCTGTAAAAGATATATTCTATAAAGTCATAGACAAAATACTGCACTTTATTTGGGGAAAAGGAGTGGCATCAACGGTTGGCTTCAAAAGTACCAGTATCTCACAAAATGCTACCCTACCTGCACAATGTACTTATTTTTTTTTTGTATTTAAAAAAAAAAATTATAAGAAAAAAATTAGTACTGAAAAAAACCTCACTATTTCCAAGCCCACAGATTTAGGATTTGCAGATTATCACGACTGCTCCCACTGTTTTGCCAGAGTGCAAACAAGTGTCCTGTGTCACAATGTACTGCTGTGTGGTCCCCAAGCATCTCCTGCATCATTGCAACCCAGATATCACAACTGCTCTCATCCACTAGTCCACAGCATCTATATCCTTCAGCTTTTGCTACAAATTTTGCTTCCGTACTCCATATGGATAATTGCTGCCCAGTATAATTAATTTCCTAGGCTTCTCTGGGAATCCATCCTATCATTTGGAAAAGAATGCAGCTCTCCATCTGACTCCTATCATGAATGGAGATTATGGTTCAGGAAAAAGAGTTCATGCTTCATACAGAACATTTTTAAAAATGAAAGCCAGCATGTTGATCTTCAAGCAAAACACCATCGTTGGCATTCTTTGTAAATCGTGACTATATACATCTGCAAAACAAGACTAAATTTAATCGTCATTACAAATTATAAATATCAGTGTATGATAAATATCAGTTCAACATTCTACAGTCACAGTCCTTTTAACCAACGGGGTCCTCACTGCAAACTGAACAACAGCTGGTGCAATTTCACAGCATCGGTGGTCTCTGCATAACCACTACAGCAGAAGCTCTGGTAGACTTACTGCTGCTGCTGCCATAAGGTTCCACCCTCATGCTCTAGACAACTAGACATGCACTGTATGCACTAGACATGCACTATCACATGCACAATGCCCAGTGATGTGAAGATAACCTGTTTGAGCTGAATTTACCTCATTCCCTTCTGAGAAAACTTACACCAAGATTAACAGACAGACCAGTATCAACACGGAACATCACACTCTCGTAATAACAGCAGTTCGGCTAAAAATATTTGATTTTCTAAAACACGTGATGTCTTCGAAGGACAAAATGTCAACTGAGAAATTCTGTACAGATAGACAAGTAGGATTACATGCTTTGCAGATATGTAAATTAGCTTACTCAATGCGTAATCTGGGCATATTTGTAAAACACATATTTGTAAATAAATTTCACACAATCTTAAATTAAGGGTACTTCTTGGCCAGATGAGGAGGAGCTGAGAGGCAGAGCTGAGAGACTGAAGCTGGACAAAACAGCACTTAAGTAACTGTATATGGGTTTCTAGCCCCTAGACCTCTAAACTCGGGTTTTAAATATGAAAAGTTGATGAGTGGCAGCAACAGCTGCAGTTACTATGATCCTGAGTAGGCTTTGGAGCAACTAAGGACTTTACACAAACTACATTTGTGAGCGGCAATGTGGTCTGGTGGCAAAACTGTTGATTTACTACAGCCATGAAGGTAAAAACACACAGCTTAGACCTCTGATTGGCATAAACAAGATGACTATGCACAAGAACTGGGGCCCATGAAATCATGAGAGGTATAAAAAAAACCCAGTCAATACGAAAACAAGCTAATTCTCATCTTCAGTAAGGTTTTACCATCTGGAGGTAATGATCCAGTTATGTACTTGCAGTGAGAAGACAGCTTGAAAATAGCCATGTTAGAAGTGGCTATCACGGGCTCAGCAATACATTACAAAGCTTGGGACTTTTCATTCACTTTTGCCTGACTACAGCAAGGACCAGCAATTGCATATGGCAATGTGTACTGCTATTCATTGAAGGAATATTAAATTGTCTGGCAATACCGTATTTTTCATTTATAGAATTTTACAGTACTATAAAAACACTGAGGCAACATAAGAATTCCGTATAATACACGATTCAAATATAAATCCGAGAGCAATAAAATGTTTCGATAATAAAATGAAGCTTCTCGCCCAATCACAGTTTTGACAGTGAAAAAAAGTAATGGTTTACTTGTCTTGTCTAATGTTAATCTTTGTTGATATTCCCTAAAGTCAAATATATCCACATGAGCATATGTTTTTATATGAAATTATGATTATTGCACAGAAGATGATTTTTTACATTACTTTCAGAAGGGGAAAAAAAGAAGCCAATTTTGATTCTCAGTCACTCAAGTGGATCTTAAACAGTTTCCTCTGCACTGCATATATCTGAACAAAAGCAGAATTTTCACCAAGGAGTTTTATCTGTGTAGACATATGTATGCCCAGCATCTAAAAAGGCAGAAGCTATTCTTCACATGATGTATCTTCTCATACACACACAACTTCTCAATTCAAGAAAGACAAACTCGGAAATACTAATTTCATGTTAGATGTTAGTCACAAATCAGAACAAAACACATACACTTTTTCCAGAGATTCCATCTACTTGCATTGCTCATCATCTCTTCGGCTTTGAATTCCCTAAACATACATTGCCCTGATCAGAAAAAAAAAAAAACAAACCAAAACAAAAACACATAACCTGGAGAAAGGACAAGATTTTTCTCTGGAGGTATGTGAGGCTATACAGCTGACCATTTCAAATGATTGGAACGGAAATGTTAGACTTCCATGAAACTCTTTCCTCAACATTCGTCTGATGGACTGAGCAATCCTACAGCAAACGTACAATATCCTCATGCAAGCAGGTAAGCAAGCTAAATGAACTGCATCACAAGAAACGACTTCCATTGCCTGGACAAAGGGCACTCAAAAGCATTTGAAAGCAGTTTCTTCTAACAGAACACTTTTGTAGGTTTCTTATACCATTTTAAATTCCTATGCGAAACTAATGAGGTTTACGTATTTTGCTATGGTGGCAAATGACTTCTCTGCTCCTCAGATCTTGCACACTACTGCATACTAACAATATTAAAATGTTTCAAAGGGAACATTTTAACACAACTCTCTTCTTCCATGGTGATATAAACCAAGCAACGTGTTTTTTTTCTTTAATGTGTTTATGATAAAATGCTCACAACAGTGAGAAAATTGAGATTTAAAGTAATATTAGTGGGCTTAAAACAGCATGAGTTCACTGGAACAAGATGAAAAAAAATCTTAACACAGTCATTTTGCTTCAGCTAGCACCTCATGATTTCTGGATTAAAAAAACAAAACAAAACAAATACCACAAATAAATAATAATAATAAAGATGATACTTATTTCTACCTTGGCAATGACAGTATGTTACAAAAAAAACCCAAACCAACAACATAGCTCAAGTTTAAGTAAGCAAACTATTAAATAAATTTAACAGTCTATACAATCAATAATCTAATATATGTATTTTTGCTCCTAACCACATTTTAATTCAATAAATGAAATTACACATTTATATTTCTCCATGTAGTGACATTTTAGGAAATTCTACCCATGCAATTACTGCCAAACACACTGGACTTCAACTGGAATTTTGACCATCTTGTCATCAATGAACCTATATGTAAGAAAAATAGTAAAAGTGACAGATCTACTCTTCACAAAACATGGCAAAGACAACGTAATTGCTATAGCTCCTGTACCATTGCTATCGTAGAAGTGGAAATACAGACTGAAGTGAAATATATCCCAGAGGAGATCGAGAAAAAAGCAGCCATACCCTACCCCCTTCAAAGTCCCAAGACTTTGCTACACTGATTTTTCTGGAGCTGTCTGAGTAAATCAAATAAAGTAGGGAGTTCAGCAAATTAAGTGACTGACAACCTAACAACTAAAGAAGGAGGTGTCTCTGGCCTAACAATACATCAGCTCTGCTGGGACTGCTTTTTGATTTTGTTTCTGTATTATTGAACAAACTGCATCCAGATAAAGAATAGGAAATTCTGAGCCACAGAATGTGCCTTCTTAGCAACTTTATGAAAAAAAAAAATAAAATAGTGTATTTAATACGAACAAAACAGCTTTGAGTGAAAAAAAACAGTCTTTTATTATCTAATAGGATGCTTTGGAAGGTTCCTTAGAGGAAACCTAGAAGGATAATCCCTAACAATAAGGGTACAGAGTAGGTTCCATAGAAACTATTCAGTAGAAATAAATATTTCCTCAGGTTATGTTCTTCAGATACAGATTATGAGATTTCAGAATAAAATCTGGATTTTATGCAGAAAAAAAACTAGCCTTGAACCACTTGAAAAACACGCAATTATTTGGGTTAGAATTATCACTATAGTTTTAAAAGATAGCATTACATTCCCTGCTGTGCCCTTTAGAAAAACAATGCATAAATCATGTTTTTATAAATTATATATACAATCAGTGAATTTCCAAGAAAGTCTCACCACAAAGCAAAATAGATATTTAAGGAAGATACTAAGCTTTTAAAAATTTAGCAGTATCTACTGTAGTTTTAAATGCTTATCTCAAAACTGAGTTAATAAAAGGCATTCTCTTTGGCTGATGCTTTTTGTACGGAGCTATTCTTTCCCACCATAATATTCTATTAATTTTAGAAATTCATTGGTGCTGGAATCTACAACTCAGCATTAATTAAAGTCATCTATACGATTTATTCTCAGTGTAGATGAAGCTCTAGTGTTAGCCATCTAACAATACCTCTGGCTCCTTAGATCTCCCATAGTACTGCTATTTTGTTGCTTAATTAGATTTGCTCATTCCCTGCATCGTAACAAACAGGGATTAGATCTGTTTTGCGCTCAGATCACTACATTTAATTAAACATAAATGGTTCATACTCAGCCTGCAGGTAGGAATACGTAACTCCCATTCAGCTGAGTCACTGATTGCAACTCCTGCTGACCAATTTCCTTTTATTTGAAGAATAAAACAATGACCAACAGTTAAGTCTGTGTGAGGCAGAGGCGAATTTAATGTGCCACGAACATGAACACCGTATTTCAGAGATTTTGATCTACAGTGGCAAAAAGACACTTCAGGATTTTGATGTAGCAGAATTTTTAAAAGTGAAGAATTTGATTTCATAAAGTTGTACCCCTAATTCGTAACTCTTAGTATCTTTTTTTGGACAGAAAAGTTAAATGTTTCCACTATAACAGTAAATATACATGCAACTTTTGAGATTCCACTGTATGGAAGTGTATCCATATGCTAAGATTTTGGCTTGACCTGACTCAAAACTTCTGTAATTCTCTTCAAACCAGCAGCACAAAGAAAAGATTAGCTAAGGGAACACTTTTGTAGATAGCTGTGGTTCATGCAAGGACAACAAATACGTTTAAGCCAAAATTCAGCTGGTAGATAAAGACATAAGGACAGGCAAGAAGATTCAGCAGCTACAGAAGGAGTCTACTTTGACCGATTTACCTTTTTTTAAATGTCCTCATCTTCTGCTTTTGGCCTCTATACCAAAATTCCTAAGGAGTTGAGATCTATTTTAATGATTGCTGAGATTTGTTCATAGTTGGTATTTATTTTAATGGTTGTTCTTAATGAGTTGAGATTTGTTTCAATGAAGGTCACAGAAGGATTAGTTTTACATAGGAAATATAAAGAAAAGATGTGAAGAGCAGTGGACTCTCGGTTATTCTGGTTTGCTGTTCAAGGGTGCTGACTTCGACAGGGATAGATTCTTACAAAATCCCACTTCCTACTAACATCTACTGTAGCATGTGACGCATTCTACATCATTTTTCAGCATCTCAAAATCCATGAAAATAAATCTTTGAGAACAGTGAATACTACAAACAATAACTTGTGCTATGCCTTGTGGCCTGAAAACATGCTAACTTAAAACACGTACCATGGCCTCACCACAGCATCTCCTTGCAACTCTGAGATTCAAATCAGCTACATAGTGCTTGGTAGGGATTAGGACTGTAAGGCCAAAAAGCTCCTGAAGTAGATTTGCCATGAAAAAAATCTTTTATTCTATTGATAGTGGTTATGCTTTAGCAAGTTTCTGCTTCATTCACTCACTCCACACATTAACGCCTCTCCCTCAGTTGTCTGCTTTAGGTTTCTGCTCGCTGAAGCAAGTAGATGGGTGGCTGTATCCTAATTTCAAGGTGAGGCTTGGATGAGGGAGCTGGAATGAGGAGAGCACAAACCTCACTGTGTTATCATCCATAGCTGAGAATAACTACAGTGTAAGTAGATGCTGCACAAACTCAAAATGCCACTGACAGTTTGAGAAAACTGTGCAAGTATGTAGAAATCCTTCCCTAAATGCTCTGACAGACTTTAAGACCCCAAGTTAAACTTCCCTCACTGTTGGAAGGTTTCAGTGCAGCGCCAAAGCACAAGGAACAAGGTTTGGAGTCTGCAGAAGGCGACACTTTCCCAGGAAAGCTTTGGAACAAGGTGTAGAGCTACTACTTGATTCAATTAGAATACTGGGAATAATTTCTTTACTTTTTCAAAATGTGATGTGGAATCTTTATCCATCAGAAGTGGTTAAGATCCAGATTAAGTATCCCCATCTGGAAGAAGTAAGATTTTAAGTATCTAATAACTAATACTTAGAACTTCATTACCATGAAAGATTTCAGTCTTCCCTAGTGAAATCACTAGGGGTAGCAAATGGATTTATAAGTATGATTAATATTCAAAGTGAATTTTAAATGTGCACGTAATGAAGGGCAGAAAAGGTAAGAGATCACCAAATTTCTTTCTAATGGTTACAACGGTACAAGAGATTTTTTTGCTCTATAATCTTCACCTTAAAAGAAAGAAATAGTTTAAATTATTTAAAATGAAAAGAGAGTCCACACTTCACAAGGACACAACCTTCACCTGTTCAAATTACAGATTTGTCGTTTATCTTCCCACTGAATAGCTGAAAACTCTGACTAGTTCTGTTGGAAAATAGAAATCCTTTTATCTTTAATTTCTGATTTTCTTTTAGTTTTCAGTACTTATTTTCCTAAAGTTCTTTAACTACTGCCATGCAAAAGTACTTATATTTACATTTCACAAAAATGTATCATCCCAGTTTGCTTTAGTGAATGAAAGAACACTGGATAAAACAGCAAAAGCTTGTCACAAAGACATATGCGCAGGATTAAATTTCAATGGACCAGTCATTTGCTTAAATTTGAATAAGTATGCAGATCTTCATAACACTGTAGTTGGATTTTTAAAATATATTAACTTCATTATGACACTTTCAGACTTCAGATAAAAGTGTATTTATGGTAAGTTACATTTTCTGCAAAACTCATACATCAAAATCTATGACTTTTTGACATGGGAGTAATACAGAAGAGAATTTTCCAATCTTCTTCTTCTATATCTACTTTTTCTCACTTTTCAGTGGAGGATTTGTGCATCAAAGCTATATAAATCCAATTGCTCTCATGAATTTTGTTGACTTTGTAACGTTTTAATATATTTAGCTCTAATATTGTAGAAAAAAAACCCCAACAACCAACCAAACAAAGCAAAACCCAAACAAAAAAAAAATAACCAAAAAACCCCACAATTTCGAAGATGGGAGTCAAAAAACCAACGACTACTTGATTCAAAAAGGCACTACTCCTACATGCTAAAGTCTCCCATTTCATAAGCACGCATATGAATAAGGACACACATTCTCTACTAGTTCTAGGAAGTCTGAGGAGCAGCCCTACTCTCAGGCAGTACAGACTACATGGCAAAAATTCTCTGCATAATACAGCTGAAAATGCTATCCAGCGTTTTATCGTTTAATACAGAGATCTTTTAATGTCAGGAAACTGCAGTCTACAAAGCAAATTTTAATCATTCAACCGCTTTACCACTGGTTTTGTATTAATATAAGAAATGGGAAGGGAGATTGTAACTAGTCTTTTGAAGACAATATAACAGCTGCCACATTCTATACTTAGCTAGCTATATAACTCAAGGTTCAAAGTTCCTACTTTTAACTACATTAATTCATCACTATCTGGAGGAAGCAGAAACCTCAGGATAGGCATGATCTTCAATCAAAATTTCCCTGCAAATTTTGGCTGACTCAATTTTTTTTTTTCCTATTGTTCTTTTTTTATTATTATTTTTGTTTTGGCAGATGGATAAAGCCATTGCGGACTAAATTCAAAAAAAAAATACAGCCTTTGACCAATATGTGATGTGCTCATATAGCCACCAATATGCATCCAAGGTGACAGATCTTTAGAACAGACATGAATTTTTCATAGGTGTGCTTGACTGAACAAGTTTATCCCTGTGTCATCAATATACAATGGGATTCATAACCCCAGGAAACCCGAGAAGTAGACTGCAAGACAGCAAACCTGCTTTCTGCTCATCAGCATCCGTAGCACAGACAGGGCTGAAGGGCATTTCTTCAGCAGCAGTCCTGAGCACATACGCCTCTTAGAAAAGAATGTCCAAATGTAAGCAAGTACGGAGTCAAGATTAGATGTCTCACAAAACATAGGAGCTCTACCAAAATGGTCTACAACTAATCCCTCTTGCAAGAAAATCATGATGATAGAACAAAGATTAGCATGCGTTCTTTCCTTTGTTATCAACTATGAAGATTTACATCACACATTGATCAGTATGCTTGATATAAAATATCAAGTTTCTTCTCCTCAACATCAATGACGAATCTACAGAAAGAGGGCTACAAAACAAAAGAAAAAAAAAATAAAATCACCTCAAACACTGAACAAGTGTATCAAAAAAATAATTTAAAAAAAGTGCTGTTAAAACGAATTAATCTGTTTTCATTTCCAGGTTGCTAGCTGGCAGTATGCAACCGTTTACTTACGCCAGCAGTGATATGCACATATACACCACTCAATTTACATAGCATTCCATTCAAGCTAAAATACTCCAGTTTTCAGTAAAACAAACGAGTGAACAAGAAAATACTAAGCTAACAGTTGTTTCTAGGGTTCAAGGAAGGTTCTTCAGCAGCTATTTCAGGTGTTTTGTCATGGCATTGTACCTCCTGACACCTACAGGCATAGCTGCATATATTAATTCTTCAAGAATTATCTCTGCAGCTTCACTGTTATGAGACAAGAGACCTCTGAGGATAAGCAATGGAACTGCCTCGGACAGCCTGATTTATTGGCAAGGTACACGGGAATCCAATGCAGATGGCACAGGCATCCCATTTCACGTGAAGTATTCCTCCCCGTCGGCCCCAGTGAAAACGCAGCGAACAAGTAGATTAAATTCTTTCTGCATTATCAGGAGTTCCTTAAGCCTATGTCATTATTCTGATTTTATCCTGGTGTAAAGAAAATGTAGGCAACAAGATTGACCCTTGTGAACCTCATATACGGTCAATTAAAGATCCCAAAGACATACTGCTTACACATATTTACACAGAATTGAAATTCTGCCTGCCTCCAAGAGCTGTTGGTTTGAGGCTGATCACAGAGAAGCGTGATGTATTAACAACTCATTTATAATCTCCAGTCTTTGTTTTGACTACTTATTGCCGGCTTTATTTCACTGTATGTAAGGAGGAAATACTTAGAAAATATTTTAGAAAGTGTTCAGGGAAATTAGTGTTCAGGAAACTTAGTTCAGAGTGAAGGAAAATTGCTTCCTTCACCTAAGTCAGGCTAACTTTAAGCAAACTGCAGCGTAGAAAAGTAACTCCATCACACAAGCACATGTATGAAAATCAAAAATACCTATTTTTAAGCCAAAAAAAAAATATATATGCTAGTCCTATAAGAAAGATTCTGCCAGACTTTCTATAGAAGTATGCTTCCTCCATAGCCAGCGCTAGCAAGAATAGTACACAAAAGTAAGCTTTCTGAACAATCTGATTTGCTCCTCACTTACTTTGCAAAGGTCATTTAAGAAAACATGTCAAATGAGGTCAATGCCACTTATAAGAATAAGAGGTGCAAAGTGGCTTTTACTTCATTGAAAACAAAGTAATCATTGTATGATATATTGACCGTCCAAAGTCACTGGAGTACCACAAACTCCATTAATGAAGCCTTAGTGATGGCAAAGCGTGAGTGAGGAAAGCAATCTATAACAACGTACTCATTACCTTTTTTGTCTAAAGTCAGACTTCTTGACTGTCTTTTATCACTTTTTACGACATATTCTGAGGTCGTCTTCGAAACAGTTGTCAACAAGCAAAGAAAAACAGCCCTTGCTCTCTGTCAGTGCTACAAAAGGTATTCTGCCGAAGGATGTACATCAGCGTCCCTTCCTCCCGGCCGTGTACAGCCTGTGGCACACCTGGGCTGAGTAGTGCCGGTACTCGTCGCTCTGGTCCCTAACTATCAGTGATACTACCGGGCTAAATGATACTACCAGGGAAACAGGGCTCTACGAAGGAAGTATTTCAAACAGATAATACTGAGTCCTCAACTCATTTCAGTTCTGTTAGCTATTTGTCTGCAGGCAGCACAACATCTTTGTCTCAATTCCCATTAAAGGCAATTTCATCAGCTTCTCCATCCAGCGTTGAGCTGGCTCAGAATGATAATGAAGCAGCACATAATAATCATGGCAGCTGCATGTCTGGAGCATATGGCCTCTGCAGCAGGGTTTGGTGGGAATTTTGCTAACAGAGACCAGCACAAAATCATCTGTAACACAACTTACTAGCTTCACATTCCTCAAATCCTCCTCCTTTGTGGAGTCCCCATGTCAAGGTCAATAAATATTTGGGAAGTTGAGAAGGCCACCGAGCTCAGTTGTACCCAGCATTATTTCACCCCAGTACTTAGCCATTCATTTGTTCTTCACAGCAATTTGGAGGTAGACTAGGAAATTCATTCTAATGTTTAGAGCCAAAAAAGTAATAAAAATAGTAAGATTAACACCTGGTTTAGCAATATTAAGTATAATATGCATAAAATGACTGTGCAATCCTATTCAAAAGCACTTAAGCTTTAGCAAAATACAGAACTGATTATTTTCCCTACTTCCTCCTCCTCTAAGTTCGTGTATTCACTATTTCTAGGTTAAGACAATAAAGAAAGAAGTATGCCAAAGAAATTGTGAAGCTATAGTACAGATGTCCTGATCTAAGTAAGATTTATGAGATAGGATTAGATCTCTTGTAAATGGCCCCAAAAAATAAAATAATTTATCCACATTTGCTCTTTCGTTCACTAATCCTCTTTGCAAAGCATTTTTTGCTACACAATTCAAAATCTCTAGCTCCAAAAATTAGTGGCAGAAAAAATAAGGGGAAAGAAGGAAGGAGGAACACAAAACCAGTAACATATTATAGAGAGATATTTAAAAGCTTGTGCTTCAAACATTTCATATTAAATATTTAGCCTTTTCCTTGGAAAGCTTTCATAGCTTGACTCAGAAGAACGTAACTTCTCTTGTATACACACAGTGGTTTATAATACTGAAAAACCTTTCTTTAACTGTTCCCATAGTAACCAAAACCATTCTATTATACGTATTTAATTGTTGCCTTTTCAAGTATAATCTATTATTGTAGCTGGAGTCAGCATGTTCTGTTGCCATCTAAATTATGGATTCCCTGAAGTCTATCAGGCATTCATTATAAACTCAAGTTTGCTTTCAATAATTTCGAATCCAAAGCATTTAGTGAATTTTATTACGCAGTATCACAAAAAAAATAAAAATATGAAGAACAAGCATGTAAATAGCACAAAGCTGGAAGCAGTAAATATTATTTTGAACTGGTGAATTTTAGTCATTTCAACTTTAAATATGAGGATACACAAGGCTCACTAGAGCTCATATCAAAATTCCCTACCTGAACAGGGAACGATTCCTTTCTGAACTATGGCTCAGCTTTGTGATTCATTCCTGTAACTGCCTGAATTTCAAGTTCTCTAAATGTACTCGTGGTTTTAAGTGACATCTTTCAAAAACAGAATTTCAGGGAGGATAAATGAAGAACGGTTATTTGCCTACTCAAACTTCCTTAAATATTTCTGGTTTGTATCAGCGCTGTATTCTCTGAATTTTAATGGCAGTGTACAATTTTAAACTGCAGCAAAGTTGATAGCAGGGACCTTGAAAACAATTACAAATAGTATTTATTATTACACATCATACATGCATTACTCCATTTCAGGTCCATCTGTCATTAAAGTAAAATACACTTAGTATGCTATTTTTATGCATATTTGTTCCCACAATGCCAGCACAGGTTTTAGAAAATAATACGGTAATCCTACTTCTGAACATTTGCGCTTCCTCACTGACCCACAAATGCTATTTTCTAGCTCCTCTATCAGTTATCCCAAAAAATCCACAGTGTTCCTTGGACAAGAAAATGAGGAGTGTTTTATTTATCTGTGGAGGTACATGGCACAGTTTAAAGTGCTGTAACAAACTGTCAGAATTGACAATAAATAATCAATATGGCAATGTTTATCTAGACAATATCTCTGAAAATGTTTATCTAGAACAGTTAAATTTTTCCACCCAAAAATATAAATTTCTTCTCTTTATTCAGGTCCAGGTAATGAATAGAAAAAATAAGATGACAACACAAAATTAAGATTACAGCAGGATTACAAAAACAAGGCTCAAAATACAGCCTCATTAATAGGGGGCTACTGTAAGACAAAGTAACTTGGCATCACTTCACCGCTCAGTTCATCTGTCAAAAAGGACTTCTGTTTCTCCTGGTCTACTTTAAATTACGTGCAGGAGACATTTAGATTGATGCAATCAAACCCACAAGAAGCATACATTACAATAAAAGAATGCTTTTCATTCTTGGTTCTCACAATATTTATTCAAGGCTGTTTTGGAGCTCTAATGTGAGGTCTCTTTCACCTATGCACCTATTACTGCCAGGAAAGACCAGCCCTTTTCAAGTCAGTATTCTTCCATAGCAGTAACCTGAGGATTCCTAAAACTGTATATAAAGATGTATATTCTACAAAAGGATGTAACTAAAATATAATTGGAAGTGGGACTGGAACGGTCCTGAGAAATCAATATTCAAAAGTTTGAATAAAGGTCTGGTGATGGAGGAGTAGGTCAGTACAACAGTTAGATGAACATTACCATAGGTTAGGCTGAATACCTTATAGACTTTCTGTATAAACAGACAGAGAGATAGTTTTACCAAGAGTAGAGTTTATAAGCATGACTGATTACAACAGGAGAGGATTTACCTTAAAGCTACCCCTCTTTTTCCACTGCCTGTTCTTCCCTAGATTTTTCCCAATAGCTCACTCCCAGTAATCTCCTATCCATGTTTCCCTCCTCCTCCTTGTTTTGCTAATCCCAGGAATCCCCCTGGGATTTGAAGGATTCAGTGAACATATAAAACAGCAGGCTGTAGCCTATGCCATACTTTCATGTACGTGTACATGCTTCTGAAAAAGCCACCTGACAGTTACAATGCAAGCACTGGCCTCTTTTTCTTTTCCAGCTTCTCTTTTCTGAAGATATTTACCAAAGCTGTACACAAGCTGATGTTGTGGGCTGCTGTGATGGAAGCTTTAAATCTGGATTATTAATAGAGGTTGATATATTTGAAGTACAGACTGATACATATTTAATCAATGTAACAGTAGCAAATATTTTTCATGTGCAACAAAAGCTACATACTACTCCACTGTGTAATGACAAAGAGGATTAAAATATCAAAATAACAAAAAAAAACAAACAAAACAAATCCTAATATATCCACAAAGACTTAATAAATAAACCTGGTGCAAGAAGCACATCAAATACTTGTAGGTATGGCACAGGAAAAGAAAAAAAATATTCTTCCCTCACAAACATCAGTCAACTTTTTTTCATGGTGGCTACTGCAGCTACTACTGATAAGCAGCAGCTCTGGGCAGTCGATCTCCTTAGTAGAACAGAGCTTAAGCCTGCTCCTGGAGTACAGACGGAAGCACTTTTATTTGTACTTACTTCATAACTGTATAGTTAATTTTTTGCAGCATCCAGCTATTCTAAATCCACCGCTGCTTGGTACAGTATTTTGTCTTTACAACTTAACTGAAAATTTCTGTCTCAACCCAACTGCATCAATGCTGCCTATGTCCTATGATGCTATGTCCTTTCACTGTTATCCTCTCTGGTTCCTGCCTCTCCCTTTCCCAGTTTGCCTGGTTTTTTTTTTTTAATGCTGTATGTGTCTTGTATCTCCCACATGGTGGTCAACACAGCCAGTGTACTGACCAGAAAAAGCAAAGAGGGCGAAGAGGAGAAAAAGAAAGAGCAGTAGCACCACTTCACCTTTTTAGCTACAGTCTTCCATCTCCGCTATCACAAGTAAATCACAATGTATTTAATACTCAGTGTAAACACACCTTTTGATTGGTTACTAAAATCCCTGCTCCCAGGGCTATTCATAGATTGAAACTGTACACACAAGAGTAAGAGGGATATTGCTTCTGTATCTGCATTACATCCAAGAACACAGAAATATCAACAAAACAAACTGGCACAGGAGGTGAGGGTAAGGAGACTGTTCTTAAAATGATTTCTGTTCTTTCTCCAATAGAACTTTTTGATGTTGCAAAACAGAGCAAATCTTGCTCTTAGAAATACTAATATTTAAATTGCATACAGTTCTGGAGCATCTCTTCCCATTTAATTTTGCAAACTAAACAGTGAAATCCAATTGGTGGTATGCGAAACATAGCGTACAGGTATGTATATTTTTTCACATAATTAATTCCCTCTAGGACACAGCTAATATCTCAACCTGAAGCACCATGAAGCTCTTCCCATATGTTTAAGCAGTGAGTTTAGTTTGCCCCAGTGGTATTCCTGCTTAAATCACTGTAACATGACACAGAGCCATGTATTTTCTACCTAAGTTCACTTTCATACAGTCACTGCACAGGAGGATGTTTTTTAGGAATGTTCTGCAAAATATATGGCTTAAAAAAACCCTTAATAAAACAAATAAAAGCTCATGATGATGCTATTGTTTTTCATTGGTCAGAATCAAAAGAATACCTGATGATGTTTTCACTGAAAATGTACAATGAACTATATAACAGCACAGCATACTCCAATAGCTACACCTCGCAATCATAAATGCAAATCCATCTAGTTTTTCCCTCACATTCCTCCTTTCCCCCACCTTCCAGTGACAGTAAGAAATTACCAAGAAACACTGTTCTTTGTTATGCTTCAAAGATATTATTAAATTACTGTGAAAGTGAAACAAATACCTCTCTGCTCTGTACTTGATCTGTTTTTTTCTAGTTTTAATCTACAATGCATTTGTCTAACCAAATTAAGCGTTTCGCAATCATAGCATTACATGTTCAAGTATATTTCTTTCATATTTGTTTTTCATTTTATGATGCTTTAATTGTTCCAAGTAATAACATAGTTGATTAATTTTTATATTTGAGCTGCAATTATGCTTCAAAATCTAATTTGTAAGAACTGAGGTTGTACTTTAATACAAACAGCCCAGACTTCTGAATTACAAAATAAATTATCCCCTCGTGCCTTCTCCCTCCACCTACCACAACCCCCAGTCTCTGTAGCATTTAGAGAACGCTACCTCAGACTGATGTTTCTGCTGCAGAAAAGTACGGACTCAACTCTGCCTTAATTTCCTTGTGAAATGATAAAAATACAACCACTGGCTGGGGCTCAAACAGAACTTTAATTATATTTTAGCAACATCCACTGCTTTTTACATACCAGAAAGTATATGCTGTTTCTGGAGTGGTTTCTTAAGAGTAAGTATTTCCACCTAATTTTGTGCAAGCTTGAGTCAAAGAAGTCAAGTATCACAAATATTTTTTTCCCCAATTTTACAGCAACCTAACTTCTGTTTTATATAATCCTTTCAAGATTTTGGACATATAAGCATGCAAGATAAAGGAATAAATGGGCACAGATAGCACTTCTCTCTTTCTCCTTATTTGGATTAAATGAAACTTCTCCCAAAGTCATCAGTTCTGTACTTTAAAAGCACTTCTTTGGGTAAAGTCTTACAGCAACTGTAAATTCTCATTAGGCAAAACTGGCATCGAGGTTTAACATTGCCTTCCCAATTGCTACAAGAACGGATTACTGAAATACAAATTTAATAACCACTACACAACATAAGTGCAAATGAACTAACTTTACGCTTAGACTATCACAAAAATGTTGGGTTTTTTTGAAATGAGGAAAAAGGCCAAACAGAAAGACCACGGTATGTTTTGAGGTTTCATCACGCTGCCCCGAAATCAAGTTCTTGCAGCCCCTTGAACACGTACTTACTAAATAAAAAACTTTAGATTTTCTTTAATACACAGAGCTGAGGGAGTCACGAAGCTTGTCCTTGAGTGTGTATCTTGAACCTGAATGTAGGCTGGATGAAAATGAAGTCTGTTTTCCATAGGGAACTTTTTTTTTTTTTTTTTTTAAATCCAAGTAAAGGACCAAGTAATTTTCCACACGCCCAACTGAAACCCTGGCTCAGAAAGACATTATGTCTGAGTGGCTTTGCCCAGCCATTCCAGCAGAAGATGGGTGTGCTTTACAAGGCTGAGGCAGCTGCCATGTAGGATAATGGAAAACACCATAATTTTAGTAGAATAATGAACCCTGTAGGTGACTAATGCTACAATTTAGAGCAGTAGCTCTTCAAATGTGGATCTCCAGATAAAATAATTGATGTTTGATTGCCTAAGCCTGTTCCAGCAGCTCAGCTTCCTAGAACCTCTCAACCATCTCTGCCTCCGTCGCCTACAGTAATCCGGCCTTTTCAAGGAAGCAGGTAAGATTTTATTTATTTTAACTGTATCTCCTTTTAGAATTGCTTCAGAGGTTAAGGAGTTTCAATATGTACATAATTGTCCCTATTTCATCATACAATAAAAATCTCAGCACAAAATTCAAATTCAAACAAATGCCCTATCTAGTCATAAACGTGTCTTACAGTTGATTGCTTTAACTAGAATGTATATGCCAAAAATATTTTGCAATGATTACTCAAGGCCATTAGCTTAGAAGAGTTCTTCACTGCTGAGTGTTAGGCTGCCACTTTGGGATTCAGTTGATATTGGTGGTCTGACTCATACTTTTCAGTATAGCAAATAAAGCAGAAACTTCTAGACACTACAGCAAGCACAGGATAAAATATCCACTCTTGAACCAAGTGTATATTAAGCATTTGCCTTTATATATCTATCTGGGTGACAACCAACATCTTTTCAGATGTCCCCGAAGGACAACCTTACTAAAGTGATGGCCAAAACCAGAATGACATTATGGTATCGTAAAGGTACCTAAGTTCAGGGATGTGAATAGAACAAAAAGATTTTTTTTTATTCTTGCTTCAGGCTAACCCAGAGCTGTTTTCTAAATGATTTGGTGACAGTGTTTTTCTTACAACAACTTAACGTCTAGTTAAGAAACAGCAGACACTGACACATTTATGTTGTCCACTGCTCCTTGCTGAAGCAGGGAAAATTTGTATTCCAGATCACTATAATTACATTGTACTTACTTTGTACATCACTTTTCTGCCTCCTGCATTATTCACCACCACCCAGCAAAAGACAGGACTTGAAGTAGAAAATATTGAAAGTATTAAGTGCTGTGATGACAATTAGTTAGGGGCTCCTCAAAAAGTGGCTTATTCAATTTGATCTTTAGTTGCAAATGTTAAGTTCTACATAAATTCTTAATCTTTTGGTTGCAAACAATTGCCTAAGATATTTAAAAGATTTATGTAAATTGTTTTCCTGTCAATCTCTCCTATAAATTGCTGGTTGGGTGACCAAGAAGGAACACGAAAGCTGATGATGCTCCCATTCTATGACCAGATAAAAAGTTTCTTCTATACTCACTTTGAAATGCAATTATATTTCCTTTGTACAATTGTTATTTATTTTGTAATGGTTTGTATAAAAACATTCTCATTTTTGGAGTGGCCAGACACAGAGAAAAAAACACCAGAAACATGCGAGTCTTTTGTTTTTCCCTCAAAGCAAGCACAAAGAGGTTACCAATCTGAGCAGCCTAGACAAAAGGCAGTATCAGGTAGGAGTTTCAACCAGTTAGGGTTGGGGAATAGTAGATAATACAAGAAGTTTAAGTAGTATATTTTTCCTATTTTTCTGAAATGTTTCCTATTTCAGAGAAGACATGACTATGGCAAAGTAACTCATTTTCTCATTTATGTGCAAAAAGCAATATAGGATGTACAAGGAGACCATGCAATTGTTATGGCCATGAGCTACGGTTTCTTTTTTCTCCATTTTGTTGCAGAGGGATGGGGAATCAAAATAATCAATAACAAGGTTTTCATCAAATGCAACAGCTAAATTGTGCCTTTTAAACAAAAAGTTCATTTACTCCTTGTTACATTTTGGGTATTTATTAATTCTTTGCATAGTGAAAGCCAGAGTTACATATTTTCAATATGCTCTTCCTGCCAGTACAAAGATTAAAGACACAAAAGTCAAGCGGAAAATATTTCACAAAGAAATATTTGCTTTTTCAACAATAAAAACCCCTTTGCTTCATGAAGTATAACTTGATCAAAGGAAACTGACATCTATGGCCAAGGTGTATTCAGTTCATCCAATGTTTCTTCCAAAGACTTTTATATAGAGTTATACTTCAGGCATATCTAACGTGCAAAACCCACCTGGACACCAGGGTCTAAAATAAATCAAACATCCTATTGTACTGTAGAAATTACCTTCCCAAACACATCTACTGCCAGCCTTTGCAGCCAGACTGTCACACAAAACGTAGGTTATGCTCCTTCCCCGTAATACTGGCACCTGTCCTGTTCTTCGAGAGACAGGCGGCACTCAGGATTTGCTTCCACGAGCATGAGGAGGCGGAAGCACCAAAATTTCTTGTCGTGTGAAGCACACTAGTGTGGTTTAGCCATCCTTAAATCTACACAGAGAAAGAGCTAAACACCCATCAGCAGAAGACCATAAAACACGGGGACTGCAGGGTCCCGTGAGGAGCACGAGCAGCACGGAGGAAGAGCAGCTGTGTTTTGCAGGGGTTCTGGGAGCAGACACGGTGCAACAAAGCAGAGGAAGCAGCTCGTGGAGGGACCTGAACTCATAATGCACATGGCCCCACCATCCTGACCTGCATCCTCAGGAGACTCAGGCCAGACTGGTTCCTTCAGGAGGACCATCAGTACCCATGCATGTTGAGCAATTCTGGGAACCTATTTGGCCCTTGTGAAGACGTATTTGATTCCTACTAGTCCAGATTTTAATGGTGCATTTGACCACTGACAGCATAACCATATGGCTTATGTTTACTCAACTTCAAAGCACCTGTTTTAAAGAAATGGATATAAAATCTAACTCCTCTGCCTCTTACCTATCACTAAAATGTTATGGTGGAAAGCATACTATCATTCAAGCCAATGTGCCTTTTGTTTTTCCGCTGAGCTGGAACCACAGCTTTCAAACGGATATCATTCCAGAGCAACATGGGCATCCCTATACTTCCCATATTATCCAAAGAGTGACACATGCTTCCACAATGCATCATCCCAATTATCCAGGAAACTGAAACAATTCAATCATCTTTTATCAGGTTGTCCAAACGAGTCCTGAAAAGTGTTCATTTCTCACATTACTGAAACATGCCTTAGTGAATGGACTGTCAAAGCAGACAACAGTTCTTTCAGTGGGGTAACACCACCTCACAACCTGCCTGCATTAGAGATCACACTTCAGGTCACCACTAAGGAGCATGAAAAATCACAGAGGCAAAATAACACACCGGGGAAAAAGTACTCTCTGAGGGGAAAAAAAAAATTAGATTTATCAAAATACAAAAAAAAAAAAAAGAGTAGAGGGAGAGAGAAAAAGGAAATGAAAATACGCAACTGAAAAAAAAATAAGTGGTTTGAATTCCTTTTGAAAGGAATTAGGCAAAGCTGCAAGACTTAGAAAGGATTACCAAAGTCTTTAGATGTAACAATTATGTTTTTACAACTTGAAGATCTCGGACAGAAAAAAAGCTCCTAAATTTTGGATTACACTTACTACAGCTAGCAAATAGAAGATATATATGCACCAAAACCTTCGAAGATGTGAAACTGAGTATCCGTACTAAACAGCACAGTACAAGATGGCATTAAAGCTACAATTCTCCCACTTATCACCCTGTTTCCCATCAGTAAGCACCCAGCTAGTCACTGTGACTCTAGGGAGCCTTCTCATGTACTTGAACTCATGCATAAAAACCTTGCTCAGGTAAGTAGAGCTCCAAGGTACAAGTTAAACAGCTTTGGCACAGACATAATATTAGAAAGACTCACTATAAAGGCCCATTCATGCATTTGCCAGAAGAAAAAATTACTTGATTCTCAAGAGTCTGAAGAACTGTCAAAGGACCTGCAGCATTCAGAGTCGTAGAACAGAATCATAGAATAGTTTGGGTTGGAAGGGACCTTTAAAGTTCATCAAGTCCAACCCTTCTCTGCAATAAGCAGGGACAACTTCAACTAAATGAGGTTGCTCAGAGCCCCATCCAACCTGACCTGGAATGTTTCCAGAGGTGGGGCATCTACCACTCCTCTGCACAAACTGTTTCAGTGTTTCATCACCTTCATTGTAAAGGAAATTCACTGTTATCTGTAGTTTGAATCTGCTCTCTCTTAGTACAAAATAACCTCTTATCCTATCATTTACCTAGGACATTCTTCTGGAAATCTCCCCTGAAGCTCAGGAAAATACCTCTGACATGGAAAACAGTCAGCAAAATCCTGTGTCTGCTTCATGGCATACCAAGATCTGTAGCTCTACAAATAAAAATTAACAGTAAATAATAGCCTTTGAAAAAAAAGCCAAAAGCAGAAACGTGATGGTAGTATGCAGTGTGCAATGTGGAAATCAGCTTTAAATTGGCCAGCTCAGAGGGCTACATATTGCCATCACTACTCTGACCTGCAGGGCAGTTACACACAAAGACATTAATGAAATGAAATACATAAGCACCTGCTTAATCTCCCATAAATTAAAAATAACGCACCTGAATTTCACTCTACTTTTTTCAAGCACTAATAGCATTTGAATGTTTTCCTGTGTTTACATATGAACAGTACACAGCAAAGGAATATTGTCTGCTCAGAGATCTGTGTGTCTGAGAAACTTATTTTTCCACGCTGTCCCTTGTAGTGTGAGCTTTCAGCTTATGGTTTGGCCATAACATCCAGTTCCCTGGGCCATGTCTCCTCTCCCATGCTCCCTTGGCAAGAACTTGAAGAGGAAGGGAGGATTCCTCATGTCACTGCTTTGTCCCAGCAGTTGATTGATTTATATTTGAATTCAGATAGGAAAGACTAAAATTAGGAATATGTAAAGAGAATAAACTGTTCAAAATGCTTTAGCATCTGAGCTAAAGTAAGAGTAACTGACTGATTTATCACGACAGCAACACAAAGCGGCCGTAGTAACTTGAACCATTATCACAGCACGTAGTTTTAAAGTCTTTTATTTCTACAAGATATAACAAAGTTCATGCAACAGCCTAGACAAAGTGGAGGGTCCAAAGGACAAAGCAAAGTATAACTCATATTTCTTGGTTTTCGCCCTGACCTCACACCAACATTCGGGTTACATATTTCTCTGCATCACAGTCTCTTGTGCAGTAGAAGCACAAAAGCTACAAAGGGGTGTTCTTGCTCTTGTCAGCTGAGCACTGAAAGAGTGCTTTGCCAAGTGCAAAAAACAACAAGTCTCGTGTGTTGTTCTCCCATAAAACACCCAGAGAAATTCCCCCATTCTAAAATGCATACTCAGAGGGGAGCAGCAAAACCCTTTAGTACTCTACCAGCCTTCAAGGCAACACAGAATAAAAGCCAAACACCTTCCTCCTGAAGGTGCTATAGCTTCACCAAACAGGTTCTTCCATGCATCTTATGAAGGGGATGTCATTCCCAGGCTGCTAAAGATACCATGTCTGCTTTCACAGAGCCTTTTCTGCTGTCTCTCTCGCATTACTCAGCCAAGTCCACGCCTCTTGAATGACTAAGAGATTTTTGCCCAGCGCACAAGCACACGAGTTAGCAATAACCTGGATATCACTAAGGAATTGCTTCCTGATTAAGTGTTTTGAGCTTCAAGAAAAAATACTGGGGAAAAAAAAAATAAAAATGGCCTTTTATTCCTCTAATCCTGATAATATCTAATCATCGACACTTCCAAGAATCATTAAGCTTTGCTTCACGACTTCTGGCATGACTCTTTGCTGCTTACAAGAAGATAACATTAAGCAAATATGGGGGAAACAAAGGGGAATGGTTACAAGTTTCTCCAGGGGAGATTCCAGTTGGAGTCCAGAAGAAAATTCTTTATAATGAGAACAATTAAACATTGGAATAGTCTCCCAAGGGAAGTCGTAGACTCCCCTACACTGGGCAGTTCTAAGATCCAACTTGACAGGGCGCTGGACCTTTGGTTGTTTTTTTTTTTACCTAAAAGGTGGACCAGAGGATCCTTGAGGACCCTTCAACCTGGCACTCTATGATTCTATGACGCATTATTTAAGGCCACTAAATATTTTATTTCTAAGACAAAATAACATAATTGGTCAAACATTACACAATTCACACTAAAGGCTTTGATTTTTTTCCCCAACTAGGCTTCACAGCTGCTTATGTCCTGAAGGTCTTGAATATAATTCCATTGTCATTTAAAATATAATTATTTTTAGTTATTTGTAACTTTTAAAAATCTTACTATCATTAATATGTATGCTATCTATTTTGGATTACACATTGCTCCCTTATATCATTTTAGAAAGTACGAGTTATTCTAAACATACTGTCAGAGGCCCTGAAGTCAGCAACTACTTTTTACAAGACTTCAATGGCTGACCACCACTCAGATCTCTATAACATGCACGATTTTGGGACATACAAATAAAAGCCATCCAGGCACACAAAGATAAGCTTAAATACAAAAGTGTCAATGTAATTTCTCATAGAGGTAATTCCAAATAGCAATAACTGTAATTCACCTCTGCAGATCAGCCCATACATGGACTCTGCACTCAAGTCAATGGAATTCACCACATTCCCAAGGCTTCCTCTTGCTTGATGTTTACTTTGGAAACAGATGGCACTCGGATATTTAGACATAGCAACTGGGATCTGTTCTACTTTCATTCAGATTGGCTATGGGGGTTATGGTCTACAGGTAGAAAGTACAGGGTAAAATGAGAGAAGTGAAAGGTATGGCGATGTTTCACAAGGCTTGAGATTTTCTTGAAGCAATATGCTTTCACCTCCCTACAACTACTTTGAAGGATTCTAACAATATTTATTGACTTCTCATTCTCAACACATACAAAAGCTTTTCAGCAAAATGTTTGTTTTATTTCCAATATACTTGTAAAAAATGTTCATTTAAAGATACTAATATAATAATGCTCTTCCATGTGAAAAAGGTCAAATATATTTAATCTGTTTAAGCACAACCTTGTTTCTTTTTGAAAGGCTTCCAGATCCACAGGTCATGTTTTCAGAAGTGAAAATTGGAAGAGTAGCAGAGGTTAGAGTATGTTTGAGACCTCTGAGCACACAGACAAGCATGATTTAAGCCCACATGCTTAAAAGGTATCACTAGTCAGGTTGTAAAGAAAAAAAATAAATTAAAAAAACAAGCATGCCAGAAAGCAGATTAATATACTTGCTATTACCAATAAGGTGAAGGAAAAAAAAAAATAATCTAGGAGGTGGCATCATACAGCTTTCAAGCACATGCTCAAGAGATACAGAACTTTCCTTACTTTAAATTCATAAGGGATTATGAAATGCTGAAACTGCTGATAGTAGAGGGAAAAGCTAATCAAACAACTTGTCTTTTAGTGGAGAGAAGGCAAAAATGTACTATGCTGTTTCAACTAATCACAAAAATTATTCTGGATTTCAGCATGGTATTTCACAGCCCATTGCCTTTCCAATCCCTTAGTATTGAGAGCCATACAACTGAAACACTAAAACAACTGGATGCTAAAAGTACTACAAACATTAAGTCATTGTAATAATACCTGAATGATAGACAATACGTTGTGTTAAATTTAAGCACAGGTAGACTAGATGAAATGGGTTTATCGACAGATTGAAAAAGGATGCCACAGTCAGGTACAGACTTAGCATAGAACTGTAACAAGATCATGTCTAATCTAATCAAATCCACTCGTGGTGTTTTAAGGGGATTGACATTTTTTGGGGGGTATGGGATCATGTTTTCATTTTCTTACAGTAATAAATATGCAATCTAGGACTTTATAGACAAGTTCAAAGCTAAATTTCTACATACCCAGAGAAGCAGAAAATTAAACATAAATGGTAAGGATCAATAATATAGTTGTATTACCCGTTGTTGTGTTTTTAACTACCTTCCACACTCGAAAACACAGAGGCCTCAAGTCTGTGTTGTGATAAAGCATTACTATTATGTTTTCTTTCTTTTAATGAAAAAAAAGGTTCTTTTCATTCTCCAAGGACTCACCTGTTATGAAACAACCATCCTGCCTGGTATTGCAAGACAAATGTTACCATGTACGCTGTGGTTATGATTGTCATCTAATGCAAGATAGAAAATTACACTCTATTTAACTCAAGAGAATTTCCTTGGAAGAGCACTACCACACCTTTGAATATGCCACCATATCTCATATCACAGCAGTAAAATAGTTACTGAAAAACACTGAAATATCTCAGGTGAGCAGACCATTTAGGAATCATGTTCTTTCTAAAAATCAACTACTGACTAGACAAACTGGGCAAGAATGAAAGGACTATTTAAACAAAAAGAATTGTCCTATTAAGTCTGTTAAAAAGTCAATTTCTCAGAGCATAAATGCCCATTCCTTCTATATACCTCATTACCAAAAGCCTTTGGGAAAAAAACGTAGGCTAATGAACAAAAGAAGCAAGCTAGCCGCAGGCCAATTCCTGCTTTTGGAAGGGTCTATGTAACCACTGACGAAACAGAAAAGAGGCCTACGCACGTATCCACCAGAAAGAATCTGGCCTGGTGTTTAAATGGCACTTGTAAAAGATTGTGTTATTTGAATAACTCACTGTTTAGACACATCAGGCATTAATGGCTGTTCTTTTTTCCTCGTATCCACTGTCGGCTCTACAGGGGAAAGTACTACAGCAGCACATGAAACTATCGATTGGTACGAGTCCTCCCGGCCAACTGCAAAGATAAAAAAAAAAAAAAACAAAAAAAAGAAATCTCAGTGTTAAAGAGTGGATTCAGTTTGCATTTTAAACGTTTAAAGGAAAAAAAATAAAATAAAATCAAGTTCTACTGTGATAAACAAAAATGCAAATGATTAACCAGACTTCACTGTGGTAACCTGAAACAAAAATGCAAATGATTAACCAGACTTCACTGCGGTAACCTGCAGTGAAAACTTCATTGTTTTTCACATTTCCTAAAAGGCTTGCTTGGCATTTCTTTTTGCCATGGACTGATACCCCCCATCATCATTCACTATGCTGTACCTAGTACAAGATCTGATGTCAGTCTGCTCTAGCTCAGTGGTGTCTACGAGTTCTAAAAGGACTCACATTTCTACCAATGACATCAGAATATGACGCACATTTTCCTTTTTCATCACAAATCAAAAATGAGAGTAGAAATTATGGATGGTTTTCACACAACCCTCAAACAATTCAAAAATTTCAGCCTTTGTGAGAAAACAGATTTGAGAAAATTTGATCAGGGATTTTTTTTGTCTTCAGCCATTACGTCTCACTTTAATCCAAAAAGGCCAAATTCAAACCATCTAGGAATGATATCTGATATGCCAATTCATGCTTTCCATTAATACAAATTAGCTATGTATTACTGTACTGGATGAAATGACTTAATCAATATTCAGAGCTAAAATGATCATGTATTTTAGCTGAGCATCTGGCTCAATTAGCACTGATAAATGAATACCCAAAAGTTCCTGACCTCCAAAAAGACAACTATATTTGTTAAAACTTATACATATCCTAAATTTCAAGTGTCACTAGTAATTTAGCACTTAGCAGTCACCACTCCTACACATTTTGAAGGTATAGATTTTCTTTACAGCCAAGGTGTACCTTTATGAGCCACATAAAACCTGGCATTAAGAGTTGGTTGTATTGAATAAAGCACAGAGAGTTCTTACATTATACATTTATGGTACTATCATATATAAAGAAGAAGAAATGTGATGACCTGTCTTTAAAGCAGAAAGTCACACGGTATTTTATATGTATAACACACAGAACTATTTTACAGAGTGTACACGTGCTTATACATGGCCAATAACATCGTCTGTAAAACAAGGATGACTGCAACAAATTCTCGGTCATACAAAACGAGAAAGAACCTATTTTACAAGTACATTTACACAAGATTGTGGTAGTTTGGAACATTAAACTGTGGCACTTATTTCTGAGCGGAAAACTTGTTTCTGCAGAATTTCCTACCTGCCATCCTCCACAATCATGGGCCTCCTTACTGTCTACAGACAACATACCTTTAGTATAGTCTATATTGCTCTTAAAAGAGAAGCAAAATCAGAGTAAAACTTCATTCATATTGCCTNCTTGTTAAATAAAATAGTTTTCCCCCTTCACTTTCCTCCGGGGACATTTTCTTTCCCGAACCTGGTGGGGGGAGGGGCCTGCCTTCCATCAGGGGATATTTTCTCCTCTGAATTTGTCTCAAACTGGGACACTGGGTCAAGAACAACTAACGGTCGTGGTTTACCCTGCATGCTCAGATTATATTCAGCTTGAATTCAGTGCACATCAGCAAGATACACTGCGTGCCCAACAAACATCCAGGAGTGCTAACTGGTCCTTTAAGGCAGCTAAAGAGTAGCTTTATGGAGTGAGTCAGTACAGGGTTGAATATTTCTACAAAGGTCAGAAAAGTGCAAAGGTCTTTCTGGTTTTAGAGTGATTTTGAGCCATTCAAGAAGCAGCAGAAGTGAACAGAGCACAGGCGGATTCTGACAGGAAGAAAACATTTTTGTGGCGTACGTGTAATTATATTTAATGTATTTGATGTTCTCCAGCACTGCCTATGCTTGTATTTTTAAATATTAATAGGCATGTTATGCTAAGTGACTAAGACACAGAAGATGATCAGTACTGAAACTGTACCTTCATTTTTCTTTGGAAACAGTGCTACTCAACACTTAACCACTATCATAGACACCCATCTCCAAAACATGGTCATACCCAAAGAAAGCTTGCTATATTGCCTACAGCTATGCAAGTAGAATTTATATTACAGCTTCTCGCACAACCAGTTGAAGAGAGAACTAAGGCAAAATACACTGAACAAGAGAAACTATGTAAGAAAAAAACAAGTTTAGGTGATTTTTATCCTACCATGTTATGTGCAATCAGTAGACTATCTATCTATTAGTAAGGTGCTGTTTGGTAGGCACCAAATAATGTACAAATCAGATTCTTCCCACTACTACTAGTGACTGAATATGTGCAAGTATGAACATTTATGTTTAACTCTCGATTTGAGGTCAAAGAACTGTAAAAAGAGAGGTTTGTCAAAGGGTGACACTGATATTCAGTACCTGAATCTTATTCTGAGAGATA
>VWZK01002989.1:217866-289152 GCA_013396935.1 Baryphthengus martii | reverse complement strand
GGGGGGGGGGAGGGGGGAGAAGAAAGAACCTTCAAAACATTTAACTCAAGCTGATTTCCCAGAAAAGCTGCTGACACTAGAAACAGTTTACAAGAGAACATCTTGAAGTCTAGTCTATTACTTCTGGCATCTCCAGGAGGAGTTGTGGTTAATCACCATGCTAATCCTTTCCTCACCACACAGACACGTCCTCTGATATTCTTGGTCCAATCAGTGGGCTCAGAGAAAAAACACTGTTCAGACCTATCTCTCCATCAGTCCCAAATATCACCTGCAGGAAACACTTCAGCACAAACAAATATACTATTTCAGTTCCATACTCTCTTTCTCAGATTCAGAAACACAATGAAGTCTTTTAGTGCTTCATTATTAAACCTTAAAGCAACACAAAAAGCCAAGTTACTTCACATGAAAGCCATTTCTGCCAATCTACTTAAAAACCCCCACTGATTTTAAAAAAGAATAAAATAAAAAAGCACCTCATTTTCCTGCTGCTGGATTCTAGATTTGATGATGGTCTTTGGGGAAAAAAAAGAAGAAAACTAAATTGATCTCTATTTTATTTTTAGTTCAACAGTTATTCTAGGGCCTCTTGTCCCTTAAAACCAGCTACTTTTCACAATATTGGCCAAATGAATACTTAAGAGAATGAGGCTATACACTCACAGTCCCCAAAGGGTTTGTTGTAATAATTCTGCAATAAAACCACAGGCCTAATTCTTAAACACAGCACAGTCACAATCAGAAATTTTGTAATAGCAACAATTACAGGCCCATTACAGGCAAATGAACTACTTTCCTTCAGGTTCTTATGTTTCCTGGCTTTTGTAGCATTCACAAAGTCTGCAGAGACCCAGATCTCCTTTGTACTATCCATCCTGGCACCCAACGGTTAAGGGAACATAAGGTGGTGTTAAGTAGGAGCCAGGGAGTTCTAACACACCAGTAGTTCTTATCTGCAGCCTTCCTTTTGTATCCTAAGTTTGTTTTCACAAGCCACTGTGCTAATACAGTAATAGTCACATGTGAAATTGGTGCCTACTGCCTTGTACTCTATGTATAAGAAATTAAACTGTCAGAAGTAGTGAATAATGCTTCTTTTAATGTTAATTCTTAATGGTGTGCTGCTGGTACCAAATGGGAGGGTATACCCTGATTGCCTAAGGACCCTACGGACATGATAAGTCATTGAAATGCCAATAGCTCAAATAGTCACCTAAAAAATGATGGCACTGGTGGCCCACTTCTTGCACATTTTCTGTTAAGTACACTGTGTTCGCAGAAAGACTGCAGTTTGGTCTTTCTCAAGGACAGGGTAGTGCCTTTACTCCTCCTGTACAGAGTCTTCTCAAGCAGCTTTCTCCAGCTTAGAATGACTTGCAGACTTTCTTAAACAGAGGGATTGTGTCTATATTTACTAATTCCTCATGGATTTTATGAATTTATTTGGTTACTTCCATTCTTGTGCAAACTTGTAGCATCCACAACATTCCAAAGCATCCAGAGCTCCAAAGCTGAGCTATAGGTGACATGAAAAAAATATCCCTATTAGCCCACTTTAAACATGCCACCAGCTGGTTTCATTTGTCTCTCTCAATTTCGGTATTGGAGAAGACAATCCACAATTTTCCTTTCACTTTCCACTCGGGATTTTACAAAATTCTTTTGGATGCTTTGCCAGGCATCTCTTTTACAGGCTGCAGAATCTGCACTTGATCCTCTAAAACCTGTTGCACATCTCTGGCCACCCTGCTAACCTCTTCATGAACTCTTCCTTGCAATTCCTGCAAGGATGGATCACTGTAGCAACATCAGGAGAAACTATAACTGCATTCAGGGTAACTTAAGTAGGCTAGTTTTTCAGCTGTAACTACTGTACACCTAAAACATGCGAAGTATATCTGTCTATTTCTGTTTGAGGCTGCTTCTAAAACACTTTCTTGTTCATAGTGAACCACTTAAAGCAAAATATTGTTCCAAACAGCCTACACAGGAATTGGAAAAAAACAATCTTTAGAAATAAAAGCACATTCTATATCCAGTAGGTAGGTATTGCTTCTCAGTATCAAAAAGTATTGTTTAAGTGTTAACATTAGAACTTTTAAAATACCAACTAACTTTCATTAGCTTTTGGCAACAGTGTTGGTCAGGGTGATTAGCACTGCAGTCTGTGATTTGCTTTGTGACATGCACATGAATAAAAACCACGAGCATAAATGAGGGAAAGGTTGTGATGAAAGACTAATGATTGAGCCCCAACGAAAATGTCTAATTCTGCCAAATTGCAGGAAGTCTCATAATTGAACGGTATGAATATCCATTACAATAATAAGCGGAGACTTAGTCATTTGTTTTAGGATGCATGGTCATAATCACCATGTAGTCCAAATAAGTGTATTGGTTTATTCATAAAGAGGCTTTGAAGCTAACTGGTTAAATTAATTTACCGTAGAAAACAGCTGCAGGTAGATTCATGGAGCAAAGGAGGCTCACCCAGACCTCCTCTGCCAGTTCTATATCTGCCATTCTTGGCCTATACGCCAGTATGAGCTCTCACACCCCTTGGTCCTCCTGACTTACCAGTGAGGCCACAGAGTGTGAAGTTGCCGGCAGAAACTCTCACCAAGAAATAAGAAAGGAAAATACCACAGTCCTGGGTGATGGAAGAAAACAGAACGGCAAAAACCTCTGCTTTTCCAGGAAGAATGCAAAAGGTATTACTGAAAAGTGTCAATTTCAGACAGAAGCGTAAAGCCATAGGGTACCAGAAACTAGGAAACTCTCGTCTCTCCTCCTAAAGGACATGGAAGAAATCTCAATAGGGATTTCACCAGTCGCAAGAGCCGGCTGCCTCCAAATTCCATTTTCAGCCAAGAGAAGAATAATAGTTTTCGTTCTGATTTTGATCCTGTTTAGGTTTCTATTTAAGCTATGTGATGCCTTCAAGAAAAGGAGAGAAACAGGAGTGACTGTGACACTGGCATCTTAAAAGGAGGAATATAAAAAGACCTGCAGGGCATTTCTGTAGGCACAATACAAGCCCCTGAAGGAATGACTACTCTAACAACAATATCCTCGACTGTCACTCACTGCAAGTAAAACTGTCAAAACTCAATTGCAAGTGTTTTCAGGAGCATAGTCTCTTGGCTTCAACTATTATTCTTGGCCTAACTGAAATAAAGACTGACAGGCAGGCAAGATTAATTTATTGTTGTTTGTATTGAATGGCTGTAGTCACAAAAAATTAATTTAAACTATTAATACACAGATAAACCTCCAAAAGCAGTTTCCCCAAGAGAAATTATTAAATAAAATCACGTCAGCTCTCCTCGCAGTTTCTAACAACAAAAGCTCACCAGGAAAATGATGTGAATTATTTTTGTTTTGCAGGAGTACGAGGCTATTTGGCTTTCTACTATAACCATATTGGCACCTGCTAGCAGGAGCACCAGGTACGGCTGCCAGAAGAGCTGTACGTCTTCTCAGTCACAGAATGACAGCCTTTGTCAGCCTTGGTGACAAGCAACCCAGTGAGCAGTCCCTACAGCAGCACATTTGTCATAGCTATTCCTGATTCATTCCTTCTTTCATCCAAGCCATTCATATACCGCCCATTAGAAATTTACACCCGACATGGAAACGACTAGAGGATCCATAACAAAAACGCCCTCCCTCTCTTTTCTTAGGGAACGTATCTCCCATATGTATTAGAAAATGCAAGTAACATATTTCACATCTTTGACCTAAGTTGGGTGGTTTCCTTTTTTAAAAAACGAAACCAAACCAAACCAAACAAACAACTCTTGAGGGAGTTTTGCTGTCATTTTTTTTTGGTTGTTATTTAGCAAGTAAAACTGCCCCAACTCTGGAACCTTGCTTAGTTAATAACTTCAATATTTGCACGTCTCCCTTGAGAAACTTCAGGATCACTATGTGCTTAACTGGTATTGAGGTTTTGCTTTGTTTTTCTTAGGGCTAAAATTGTCAAAACTGAATAAAATCAGTTTTCTGGTACTATTTAATAGATCTAACAACAACACATACCAAATAAAATCAGTCTCTTCAGGAAAATAAAAATAAACATGTATTGGGGAAAGTCAATTCCACCTTATTCTTCAGACTGCATCTGGAGCATTTACAGACCTTTCCTGACGTAAACCGTAGCCTGGACCCCACGCCCATACAGGATCCTACAGGAAAGCAAATTCAACTTAAATGTCTCCGCAGTCACTTAACAATCTTGCATCCGAGCATGCCTAAGCAAACAGCTGGCTACTACTCCAGCTGACTACTTCAGTGTAACCACAAAGCAGCGGAGAAATGAGAAAAGTGGGTAAAACATCATCTCAGAGTCTTACCGCTCAATAGTCCAGCAGCAAAGGGCCAGGCCAGTACCATTATCATCACCTAATGATATATCTCTGAACCAACAGGGGAAATGGAGAGGCTTTAAGGTACAGCAGGTTAAATCTTGGGATGAGACAGGATGCACCGCACCTTCCTCCTGTGGGCACCTACGGTTAGGCACCAACTAAACCTGTCTGTGAAGAAAGAGCACTTATCTGTTCACAGGACTGGAAAGTGAAGAAGGCTCTTCACTGGTATGTTGTGACAGCAAGCAAAAGATGGATTCCAGAAGAAAACCAGAATAAGAATTTCCTAGGTTGCCCCCACAGAGTTTCACGTGGTACCAGGGAAACGGTGTTCACAAGTTAGCTAGGTGACGAGAAAGGTCAGTGGCAGTTGGGGAATGAGAATGGTACAAAGCCTCCTGTGCCACAATGAAAATTGGGAAACAGAATATGACTACCTGTCTGTCATACCAGCACTTTTAAAAATTCTACCCATTTACATAGCTTGCAGATTTTGCTATGCTTCCTGTTTGTTGCATATCATTTACTAGATTTCAAGGCCAAATGAAACTACAGTAGTCATCTAATCTGACATGTGGCACAGGTACAAGCTGCAGTTCTCTCAAAAGTTCAATATTATAGTCGAGATGCAAAGCTTTGAAGAGCAGAGGTCACTGCTATGTCAGGTTCATAAGTGATCTGCGAAATTCTTCCAACTAACGGTCAAAATAACAGCATAATTTTTCCAATTGATTTTCAGATGTACAGACTGCTGGTCAAACATCTATGCCGGAGATAAAGCACACGCCAAGTAAAATATATGCATCTGTCTGAAAAGTAATAAAAAACTGATCATTATGCTGACACCTTTTCAGACTTCCTCTAAAGTCTCAAATATTAAAAAAAAAAATCACTAAGGCTTGAAGTCTAACCAAGTTTTGAGGGCAATATATTTTACTTTAAAGACAAATAAATTGAACTAGAAATAGATTATGCTTAGCAAAAAGGGTCAGTGTCAAAAGGACAGGCAAGCACAGCAGTCTCAAAGAGCCATTAAACTGGATGATTCTAAAAAAACAGTGTTTGAATGGAGCCCAGCGCAGGATTAGACCCCCCAGAAACAAAAGGTGGCAGATCATTACTACACCTCTGAAGTGGAATTCTGGTTCATAGCAAACCAGCAACTCAATGTGTTGCCTCTGCAAAAACGTCCAACACAAGACTTGGCTGTAAAAATACAGAACTGGTGACTCTGAAGTCACTGAAGTCAGGCTTAACTTGGTTACCACCTCATCTTCTCAAAAATATGATGGAAGAGTGCATTCAGTAAGCTGTATGTGATTCTGTATGGGAGAAAATCCCACACCTCCCTAAAAAAGCAGAGAAAGGTAGAACTGAAACCAAACTGTAGCTATAAGAGCAATTAAATTATTGGGGGAAAAACGAACAAACCAACCAAACAAACAAACCAACCAAAAATTGGTTGCTGGCCTGTCTGTAGATATGTTTAAAATTAAGATCAATAACTTTCTGAAAGATGTGTGTTAGTCAAGTATATATTTTAAGTTTCATTACAAGCATACCTACGCAAAGTATAATCACTTCACTATTTAGGAGACCAAACTTGATGAATTTAAGCCCATATCTAAATGTGAAGTCACAAAAGTTGGTTGCTCAAGGTCACGTTACGTGCGTGACACATGCTTCAGTTATCCTGAACTCTAAACCAGTGTTTTTAACTGCACCAGCAGTCTCGGCAAGCAAAATAATGTTAGGATGTATAGAGATATTTTGGAGGCTACTTTCCTTAAGAAAGTTACTGAAACCATTTTCCTCTTTTTGTAACTTTCAAATCTGATACTGACATTTACATTGCAGACTCAAAGAGCTAAACACAGGGAAAGAAGAATCACATCTCAGAAAATTAGATACAAAACTACATGGTTTGAATTTCTTCCAAAAGAAATTTTCCTCTGCATAGTCATAACTCAGCAAAACAAGCAGATGTCTCTTGACTGATGGTATGTTTGCCACATATGTAAACAGGCCTGAAAAACTTCAGAGCAAGATACCACAGGACAATGAAGCATCACACAGATAGACTGGTACTGGAAGCAGAATAGCCAGAGCTCAGTGGTCTCTTGTATTAGATACGCATTAAGCTCATTAAACCTCAGAAAATATACCAGCGAGGACTGACTCGAACTCCTAATATGAATCAGATAAAAACCTAACCTGCAAAGAAATGCAGTTGCTTCTCTGCTTGTTTCATGTCATGCCTGAAGTTCTTCACAGAACACAATGATACAAACCTACGAACCAATGCGACACCTACACACAAGCCATTTCAAATTCAGCAGGGTCTGTTCAGATTCTACCAGTCATAACAACTGCAAAGCAAAAAAATGAATAAATAAGTCACTTTTACTGGCAACCAACGATTTGGAAACTAGATAATAAGACAATACACATTTGTGTATTATCCATCTACCTTGATTTAAGCACCTTTTGTCTGGTTTTGACTCTAAAAGGGAAAGAGTGCCATTTAGCGGTCAGGTAGATTTACTGCACATTTTAAATTCAACACAAAACTGTACACTGGTAGTATTAGTAAAAGAATTGCAAATGCTGAGCAATGGTACTGCTATTAATATTGTTGGCTTTACTTGATGAAATACTGTAAATGGTTTTTTTTATAGCAGAAGGATGATGTTTTATTTAAAGCATGATTTGAAACTTTCATTGAATCTTTTCATGTCTTGTCTCCCCCGATAGCAAAGAACTATGTGCTCTTCTTTCTCCTGCATTCCACCAGGTGATAATCTAGGCTAGGTGCTGGCAGAAAGACAACTTAAAAACTTGTTCCAAAGAAAAGGTCATCATGGTCTAAAACAGCAGAGGATGCACAGCAGAGGAAATAGGAGTAAAATACACGTTACTAATTTTCACAGGATAACTCTCCAGCTGAACAGAAAAAGTAAATGACCAAATTCACCTGGAGCTTTCTTAGGATTCATCAGCCTTATGATTTCTGATGGTTAAATAGAAAGTAAAAAGTAAAACTAAAAAGACGAAAGCTCGATTCTCAAATTGCACCATTTGCTAAAGCAGATGAAGAGTGTTCATGAATATGGAAGACTGGTTGTGCATCTGTGAATCCAGTAAAATCTGGCCTAATGACTATTTAAATAGTGAGAACACATTCACAGCCCCACGTTCCATCTTCCCTTGGGAAATCTTCAATCTTTACTTCAGATGTCATGCCAGAGGCACCCGAGGAACCAGTCAAGTACAACAGATCCTTTTGGAAGTTAGTGGAGTGCAAATGGATCGGATTTCTAGAGGCACCTAAAAATGAAGATAAACCTCTTTCTTCTAATCCACAGTGGTTCTGAAGACATCTTTTACATGCAACTAAATACCAAGGAATCTAGCCTTGCATAAAAGCAGCTATATCCATCAGTGTTCACCACTTGTTTCCAAGGGACAATATTCCTCTTCATTACACATTTAGGCAGCTTACTCCCAAAGGATGGCAGACACAACTACCATACGGACACAAAAACCCAGGTTCTAGAAAAATTGTATCCTACATCATGAAGGTGGCTAAATTAGCTCCTGAGTTTCTAAAATGTCATGTGGGTAATGGCAGTGCTCCTTTTTCATCCAAATGTCAACAGCCATCACCTCCACAACTTAATTTAAAATCCTAGCGCTCACTGTAAAGAGTTCCACTGACTTCAAGAACGCTAGACACCAGGGCACAAAAGTTATCCCTGTCTCTTCAAAGAAAGGGTGACTAACATGATCTTTGGTACGCAGAGAGTTTTACTTACATTTGGGAGTACATGACCACCAATTCTGGAGCCTCCTTCTGACTAGTCCTTTAAACTGCTGTGTATAAGAAGGTAATTTACTTCACTCTCTAGTGAACAATTATGCTCTTAGCTGATTGGAATTTAAGAGCAGGCCTAAGATTAACACTTGACATTTGTTGAAAGCCCTTCAATTTGAAAAACAAGAATTATCTGGAAGTTATCCAATATTTTAAATATCATATGTATTAATCAAAACAAAGCTTCACTTCTGATAAAATCTTAAATATGAGTGTTAGGTACTGCATTTAATCCACAGTTTAGGTAATATTCAAAGTATAAAGATCCATAAATTGAAGAAAACATATTTAACACACCATCCTCCCTCAAAAACACCTATGTAATTGTCCTGTATGACTAATCTGTATCCATCAATGGCATTTGGACCAGCTAGATACTTTATACAGTCAATAGCTGGAAAATAAGCTATCTAAAGTAACACTGCATTTGAAAGAGTGACTCCTGCTTCAGTCGAAACATAGTGTTATAGCTCTGCAATAAATATATATAAACCAACACCACTTAGATGTGAGATGTTGTGTGTAAAATGCGCTGAACTTACTGCACTTCAGCCATCAGCACCCATTTAGATTTAAAGAGCAGGTAATGCATTTTCTACTCAACAAAGATTTCTCACTGTATGCTTTGAGTTTTCTTTCCTATATTCAGTTTCTCTTTATTAGCACTGGTTTCAGAGGTACTATCTAGTGTGACAATATAAAGCAGAAAACACTGCTATGGGATAGCTACAATTCCACAGGATTAAACACTTGACCAAGGTTTCATTTGACTACCATTCCCTGCCTGCCTCTGTACAACTGTACAAGCAATGTGGATAGCAATGATTAGATACAGAACTGCTACTTTCAGATGAAAAATGCTATGAAAGAGCAATTTATTAAAATTTGATATTGATGCTACTTCTGAATTCTGAGCATCTATTTTGATTTTTAGATCTACTAATGGGTTTGTTGCTGAAACGTGTTTTTAATATGAAGTAATACATTAAACATTTTGCAACCTGTCAATGCCAAGACAGCAGAGAGACTGTTCAATCTAACTAGCAAATAATTTCCAGAGCTGTACTGTCAGTATTAATGATGTCAGGCCACAAACATGAAAGAAAGGAATGATTACTTACTTTACAGAACCATGATTCCTCCTCATAGAGTAGGAAGCAAAGATTGCACAGTACGATATAGCTCGCTGCAGCTTCAGATAGGATATACACAGCCCCTGTGCCTTCCAAGGCAGAGAACGACACACACACATGCACTCCTCCTCAGTCTCTTGAAATTTAAAAATGTAAACAAGTAGCTAAAGACTGAAAACTAAGTTTGAGAGTCAAGATGATTGTGGGATCAAGGTTGACTGTGAAGATCTCAAAGACGTACCTTCACTGTGGGGTATGTGAAACCTTTCTTCCTTAGATACCTATTCTATCTATTTTATTTATAAAAAATCCCCAGCCAACAAGTGGTGTCTTCAGGACAGTGAAGTCAGGATTTCTGGTGGCATCAGTCAGGATTTCTGGCTGTATCACTCAGACACAACAGCCTTCAGTTTGGTATCTGAGCTAGCAGACAAAACCTACCGGGTGGGAAGTTTTAATCAGTTCTGGGGGTCACACTTATTTTACTCTTTGTAATTTTCTCGTGTTGACATGGTCCTGAAGGAGCCAGAAAAGGTGGCTTGTTTTCTAGTCGCAAGAACTTGTTGAGAGCAAGTGAAATGTTAGCAAACCAGAAGAAAACTGTGTGTACTCCTTTCTGTGTTGTTACACCATTCAGTTTACCTCTAATTAAGGAAATGCATTGAAAAAGATGTACAGAAAGTGTATCAAAAATAAAACGTTATGTAAAGGCCAGGACACAACTAATGTGCCCAGCAGCTGTTCTCAGTAGGAATTTCCCACACACTAGTTAAAAACTACACCATGAAGATGTGGAGCCTGCCGTGGAGGATAGCAGTGATGAGGTCCTGCTGCTGCTGTACAGAGGGCTGTACAGTCAAATGGCACACACATTTGCTCTGTTCGCTCTTCCTTGGTTATAGAATATCTAACTTGTCGTGACTATGAAGAGAATGAAGACATATTTCTAAATAAACTAATCAAAATCAGTTTGAAGTTCAGCACACAGCAGTGTATTAGGCAATTTCCAGGTTCTGCTTTGCTGACACATGGAAAACAATCATTTGGGGCTTTATAGTTTCTCATAGGACAATGAAACATCACAAGAAATGTTTGTGGGCTAAGACACTATTAGTGAAAACAATCTAATCACCACCATTTGGAGGGCAATTGCACAGTCATACCAGTAAAGGTCACACCCAATGACACATCCTTGAAAGATGGCAAAACAGAGCCATCTTGTATGAATTTTTGGGTAGCGTACACTATGGATGACAACAATATACTGAATTTTAAGCTCAGCAATATTACCTTTTTACATTATTAATGGTGGACATAAAATAAAAATTTACAGAGCTGCTACATAAGTATTTGAAAGATGTTTATGCATTTAATAATATTTAATATAATAATAGCCATGCCATAGCTTAAATATCTGTAAGCTTTCATAAGTTCCACCTAAAAAAGTGAATAGGAAAACTTTTTTTAAAGTAAGAATTTCCTGAAATTGTATATAGAGCCTGCATTCATGCGTGCATATTGTCATTTGAGGGCACTGCTCTATATAGCACAGCACAGATGCTACCACACATCTAAGAATAACAAACACGTTGAATGGAAAACTTAGAGCCCTGTTAACCTCTTCTTAATGTGATCTCCTAAAGGGATAAGAAGAAACAGGTACACGAGAAACCTCCCTGCTGTAAAGCTTGTTTGGGAAAAGGCTTATCTAATGCCTATTTTGTACGTTGCTAAAAATACTTAACGACAAAAAAAAAATAATTTATTGCATACTCCAGCGGCTAGCTTCCTCCCTCCCATGTGCCATCAACTTCACAGGTAAGTGAACTGGCAAGCTGCATAACACCAGCCCTCACGGGAAGCTTAGGTCACTTGTTTCCTTCTAGAGTGTTTTTCAGTATCTGTAAGCAGGAGATAGGCAATTTCTGCCGCTTCTCTCTCTATCCACCAAATAGAAAACATTTGCCCTCCCTGTTACAGGGTATCTCTGCTCTTGATTTTTAGGAAAATGTGAGTGCCCGTTTAAACAAACGTTCTGATTTTTCACCAAACAAACGAAAAAGGCAGGGGTTGAAAGAAACAATATTTCGATAGAGAAAATAAAAGCACTTCCTACATTGCAAACTCTATTTGTAGGTAAACTATTACTATGCTGCTATTAAAGAGGTATTTCACAGTTTTGCCCGTGGAGCTGCATTCCCTTGCGATGTATTTTCACAGTTCAGTTACTACTGTTACAATATTAAAACACTGAAGTCCAATATCACAGAAACTACCCTTGCAAATAATTTGCAGGGTATGTCACATACATAAATTAGTAACACTACTAGGGTAGAAATAGTCAACAACAGTAGTAAACTTCAAAAATTTTACGCAGTCAGATTTACATTTACACAGCCCTAATTTTGCGTTTTTAAGAACCCAGGAATCAGTGATGAAGAAACAAGCAATCCACTTAAGTGGCTTACACTGCGTATTAGGGTGAACACTGAAGTGGGCAGTTATTTCAGAAAGCTCCAGTTTCCAGTCAAATCAAGTGCAAAATCTTACTAGTTTGAGTGAGGAAAATACCCCACAGAACATACATGCACTGCATTTTGTATGGTGAATAAAAGCAGGCAAACAAACGCTCATTTCTATTGAGTGTTGTGGACTACTTTTCTATGTGAATATGAGGATGAGTTTCTAAAAGCACAAAAAAGGATTTAGCCTTTATTTTCTTCGTACCTTTAAAATTCACCCAATATTCAGTTAATTCAGAAACTAGCTCTCTAATCAGTAAAATTATTGCTAATGTCAAAAAGCATTTTGATTCGCAGAAAAAAACAACACGATCACACCTTAAATTTTAATTATTTTTCTAATTTTATAAGTGCTTAAATTTCTTATAGGCTACAGATCTGTACCATTGCCTCCCTGATACAGAGTGCATGTACCATGGGGAGCTTACACTGCAAAACAATCCCACAGGGTCAAGCAAAGGCATAAGCAAAGCTGTGACCCCTGATATATAATGGCAATGGTGGCAGAGGTACATATGACAGAAGAATTTGCTGTTTAAGAATCTGATTAACCTTTATTTAATAGGTATTGGATAGAGAGGGATTATCATCCAACTTCTCAGTAATATGTCATGTTGATTTTACAGTGATATGACTAAATTTGTGTTTGCTCTGAATGCAATACTGTTTTTTGATTTTGTTTTCATTGGTGTGGCATTCAGGGATACTGATAAACATTCACTTAAAAACCACAGCCTCTATAAACATAATTACTCTGTTACTAGGTTGCTAATTACTACTGAAATTAACAGTATCACAGAAGATGTTAAAATAATTATATATGTGGGTAAAGATCAAACTTACCGACACACAGGAAATAAACACAATCAGAATTACCCTTCCTACACCACACTCACTGTGGTCCAGGGTCACATCTCAAAAGCACAAAATGTCCCATCAACATGTTTTGGACTTTGCTGGCTTGGGATACATATCAACAACATTCTTAATGGAGAGGCTGGAGGGGGGAGGTAGGGAGGAGGGTGCAGAAGGATAGGATACAATTTCTCTGCATTTTGTGATATATGAGATAATCAAACCACTGAAGGTTTCCCTAATGCTTAAGAATACAATCAGGGTACAGAAAGTTAAACGAGGGATGAATTTGGCCTTCTGTGCTGTTACCATCTTTGTGGTTTTGAGTAAAAAATTTTGAGCATAACGTATTTCCTTAATATACCTTAAGTTTGGCGCTATCTTTTCTACAAAAAGGTGAGTTATTCATCTCTGTTGCTAAGGTCTCTCAGGTGAAGACAGGAGAATGGATGAGAACAGATGTAGTTCTAACCCAGAACAGAAACTCCCAGGTTACTATGGTATTCTGGCCTTTTTATTATAATATCTATATATAGGAATTCCCTGTACTTACAAATCAATTTTTAGGAAACAAATTATCATCTCTTCACTGAATTATATGTATCTAACTTCTTATTATCCCAAATGTAGGTAGGCTACTGTCATAGGTATAGTAAGAAATACAATAATTAAAAATTCTCAACTTCTACCAAAGCCTACTTCTATAGTAATTTTTTCTTGTGGCCTTAATTCACATATTTCAAGCATTCTATAGCCACTGAATTGCTGCTTTCCTTAATTCACATATTCCATTCAAGCACTTTATAGGCACTGAATCACAGCTTTCCTTTACATCTTCAGATTTCCAATCAATGCTTGTAGCTGAAGATCTTTATTTGCAGGATCATAAAAGCATATTCCCTTATAAAGTACAAAAAAAAAATGTTTTAAAAGACTATTTTAAGCTCTAAGGATTTTTAAAAGTAGTTATGCATACAAGATATCACAGTTAAACTGAAAGTACTCTTCAAGAGAACCTTGAAATAACCTTTCTCAAACAAACCTGGAGAGCAGAGGAAGAGGTTAGATGTAACAGAAAACGGTCAGCATTCTGAAATCCATCACTGATACAGCAAAAGTCCAGCAAGCTCACCAGTATATTGTGTGCATGTTTTCTGAATTCCAGCCTTCCCTTTTGTCCCTAGTGTGAAAGGTAAAGCTAAGGCTGAAGCTTTTAACAGATGTGCACATTGCTTTGCTTAGGCTGTAGGGCTTAACCGAACCAAGCTTTAGTAGATCCAAAAGTTTAGCAACTATGAAAGGCAACACCTAGCTCTTTTTGGACTATGGACTTCGGTCTGATTTCAACAGTCCATCACGTTCCTGGGAACTTGCACCTCATTGAAAGTCAAAGGAAGAACCAAAAGTAACCAAGTACCTTTATAAACTAAGACTTATGCTGTGAGGTCAGGTCTTGCAAGGCAAAGCTCAACAATGCCTTTAAAAGCCAGGACACAGACCCTTAGCTGAGGAAAGCTGGGATAACTTGAGCGCTAATATCTTATATATAGATAGATATAGTTTGACATGGCTGTTTAATCAGTCCTCCTGGTAGCTTGGGATCACAAGCAGTACATATTAGAAACAGAAATAATCTATCTATCTAAAAGAGGTACGTACAATAATGTTGCCCCCGTGCAAGATCAACATCTCTTCACAGACATACAAAATTGGAGGGGGACTCATTCTTGCTTTCAATTATTCTCTCAGCACTAAGAGTTTTTTGGACTAAACGTTAATTTGAATTTAAGTAACACCCTCTAAAGCCACCATTTATTACCCGGCTCTGCAGAGGACAGCTAATGCCTTGAAATGCTACAGCATTAATTACGTATATAAATCACTACACAAAGGACACACTGTTAATTTTAATCATTAATTAATTGTTTGCTGTTTTGTTACAAACACTCAAGGCTTAATTAAGTACCACAGGAATAGTCTTTCATGTTTTCTGACAGACACTGTCATAGATGAAAGTGTTCAGAGACTTTCTTTCTCCTCTCAATTAGGCTTACGTCCTCTACCGTCGTCCTTCCAATTCAAGGCACTGTAGCAAGGTATATTAAGAAACACCGTATGGAGATATGCAGAACAGATCTAGCTACCTGCAGTTGACCACACACCCCCAGAGCTCTTCCCTTAAAGCCTCTGGGACCCTATTGAGTACTTAACCAACTGAATGTTGTCATAACACTACTTATGCTGCACATAGTAGAGCTATATGACTTATTTTCCAGATTCTCTGAAATTTTCAGATTATCCGAGAGTCTTATATGGTTGAGGCTGCTGTTAGAGCTAAAATTCATTGACATTGGAGGCCTACACACTGCCAGAATCTCAACCCACACAGCACTGTTCAAGTAGTTTATTAAAAGATGTTACATCTTCTTTTGTTAAAGAGTAAAGGATAAAACCGTGCAAATAGCTATATATGAAAACCAGCTCCCACAACAGAGATGATAATTAAACCAAGGTAAGAGTGTGTCCATGTATGACAGCTGTTATGCTCCACCAGTTTCTAAACCAATATACTTAAGCTGGTACAATTTCTCATACAAGCAATCGGATAAAGCCTTGGACAGAACTTTTGCCTTCTCACTAAGGCTTCTCATAAGCAGTTAATAGATACAACTCTCTTGCTCTGGATCATTTCGAAGGAATCTTACTTCACTGTGTTGCTAGGATTTAGCTTTTCCACACTCCAGTTGTCAATGCAAATCCTTCAGCTACATCTAAATTCTCTCTTACAACAAAGATTATAAAAACAGACACATGTAAACTAGAGCGAATTCTTTCTTATTTCAGAATATTATGGTTTATTTTACTACTTCATAGCAGTGGTATTCATCCAAAGCAGCTAATACCAAACAGCTGATCCTAAGGAGTATGGCAAACAAATCAAAATGATGATTTCTACCACAAAGAGGCTACCAAGTCACAAGTGCATTAACTACGGCAGTCTTGAACCAACAAACCGATCACTGTGTGAATCTAACATACATGGGCACAGAGGAGGAATTTACACTGCTGAGCCCTTTCACATTTAGCCCTGGAAGAGTGCTAATGTTGATCACCTTCACTACTCTTTCAGGATCTCCATCTTCATGGCATGCACAGGAGTCTAAGCTTTTCTCCAATCCTCACATGGTCAGGTGAGTTCTGTTGTTATTTATTTGGGAAATGCACTTCATTAAGTGACAGTAAGGCCGGGAAGAACAAATTATCTTTTAACAGCAACAAGAGCACCAAAACTAAACTATTGAAATTGGTACTATTCAAGTTTCTATTTAGGCACCTAGTAGGGATTCGTGGATGGTCAAGCACAGAAAAGCAAAGACTAAGTGTGGATCTGAATGTTAAAGTGCACATTTAACTCATCAAAGCCAAACTATTTGTCTTGCTTCAGAGTTCTATTTAAACCAAATCAAAAGATGTAAGAATATCTGTATTATTTTGGAGATTGGTGTATGTATTCACTGAAAGCACTATCTCAGCATGACCATGCATGAGAGAGTCTCACAAGTCCCTGCATTTATTCTCAAAATGATTCTAGAGCAAATATGCTCCATTTATTACATAACCTTTTTCCTTTGCCTCGTGGCAACATGAGAATGCTTAATGTAGCCTCTGGGTTTCTTGTTAGGCTAATGAATCATCAATAATAAAAAAATCAAAGCAGCTTGCAGCTCCACTGATTGAAAAACCTGTTGATTAAGACCAAGAACAGAGAAAGATTTCAACTTCCTCCTTTTTATACTCTTTCCTCCACTGATGAAGTAAAAGATTAAACAAAACTGTTGAAGTCTGGACATTTAGTTTTGTATGAAAGAGAACAGATTAGAATGAGAATATCCAAGAGAAACTAACTTACTGAATCAGATGGTTATTTATCTGGACGTTTTCCTTACGATAATAAAGAAACCTTCCTGCTTCAGGGAAGCCATGAATGAAAACAAACACAATGTGGCAATTGCTTGTATTTATAGCTCTGTACATATTAAAAGACTTAACTAAATCTGTGTGGCAACCTGTCAGTTGATTAGTAATACAGCAGTTTCGAGATTATCTCTTCTTTTACATCACATAAAATACATTTTAATTAATAACATCTAATATATTAGGAAAAAGTGCTTCCGATTTGTCACATCGGGGAAAAAAAAAAAAAAAAGGATATTTGCACCTGAGATCTGTATCCATTAAATTTAAAGTAAGTTTCTGTTACAGAAAAAACATAAAAAACTATGATTTTGATTAAGAATCAGGGTCAGAGAGGTAAGAAACACCACAGTGCAACTCTAGGCACACCTGTTCACTTATTTCACCAGCTATTTTTCATCTGCATCACTTCAGGAATCACTCAGACCTATGAATGCTACCTACAAATCAAAACAAGGAAAAAGATGAAATGTGGAAAACTCTCAAGGCAACTGGCTGCAGACTCATAAATGAAGTAATGAAAAGTTGATAGGAAACACACCATAGGAAACATCCTGCATTGGCAGGAAAAAGAAAGATGAAAAACAAACAAAAATGACCTGCCAGATGAAGTAATTAGCTCTTTCCATCTGTAACTTCTGTGTTTTCCAACCCTAGCAGGTGATCTAAATGCTCTAAAGAGGTAAAGCTGGCATATAAAATTTCAACTGTAAGCTTTAGGGTTCTTTGCCTACTGCTGTCAATGGGCAGTTTACACTAGTTGCAGCAATCATGACAAATTCTTTTTCAAATACATTGGCTTTCACTGCAGGTATTTGGAAAAAAAACCAGTAAAACGAGGCTTGTTAGGCATAGCTGGAGATTGAGTTTATCTCATAGGAAGTCATCTCTATAGCTATTGAAGTTAGCAACTTAATTTGCTTTGAATTTAAAAATTAAAATTAATGGCAGCAAAAGAAAACAATTTTCAGCTCAATTTCAGCATAATGAATAGGAGTTGCATACATAAACAACAAAAGTGTTCTGCATTTTAAGATTACATAGCGAACTTAATTCTCCAGCAGTTCTCCAAATGGAATTCTCATTTCAGTCAATTATAGATTGTTTACTCCATTGCTTTTTGAGCCTTCAACCACCACTGGGTTTAATTAATTAAACAAATAAGCAACAATTTGATTAATCAAGTGCACATGCAAAAGCCATTGAAAAATCAAGATCAAGGAAACCTTCCCAGCAACTTCAAGAGGCTTTGCAAGACCACGTCAGTACCGGTCTACCAGGAAAATAAATAAAAGACAAATAAGAAAACTGATATTCTGAAGATATGTATCTGTACGTATGCAACTACAGCTTTACCACAAAACCTATCAGCCATTGAGCCCTTCTCAAATACAAGCAAAACACAGCTTGAGCTCTTCTATCGCTCTCAAGAAGGCAAGGTAGAAAAAAACCACAAACAACAACAGTAGGATTCATACCAGCAGGCATCTACACCTCTGTTAGTTCTTGAGACTCCTTTATAGCCCATGTAGGGAACAAGCACATCTGAGGTATGTCTCAGAGCAAGCAGCGGTGCTTATCAGCCACCAAGCAACGAAGAGTTCTTGATGGTTCAAAAATATTTTCTAAAAGTAGACAATGTGAATTTCAGCCCTAGGCAGTGCCAGAGAGAAAAGGGGAAAGAGAGTGATCAGGTGTAGAAGTAACAGTTTGAAGTGGCCTGCACTCACACTCCGAGGACAGTGAGACACGCTGTAAGAAAAAGTGATATATCTCTGGATGTCCACCTAGGCACTCAGAACACCTGCTGTTAGTACTAAGGACAGCAATTAAAACAGGTCTTAAGTCCTAGGGACTTAGCTTCTGCCTAGATATTTAGCCAAACCAACCAAAGACTGAGTGAATAACACCAACAGGTTCCAAGATCACCACTATCCATCTATCCATGCAGAAAAACATCTGGCCAGCTCTTAAATCAGCTCCCGAACTACACTTTGATTTTAAATTGCCATGGATCTTGATTTATCTTAAAATGCTAAGTTCTAAACTGCAGAGGCTCAGGAACTGACTCACTAATAGCTCAAGAGGACAGTTCTCAATATTAACTAAATTACAGAGTAGAAACACGATTCTAAGTAGTTAGCAATAGTAAAATATACAGAGAAAGGTGTATTTCCATGCCCTTCAATGTCTTCAAATATGGGAAATTCCTGCAAGTCATATGCACAACTAAGGCAGGCCCTATGTTGGCAGATATATTAAAAAAAAAAAACAAAAGCAAAACCTCATGAGTCTCTAGGAGAAGGAAGATTGCAATTGCATATGATCAAAAACAGAACTGAAATAATTTTGAAATGCTAAATACACTGAATACAGCCTCTATGAGTGACATGGAAGTAAAAAAAAATAAAAATACAAAAATTCCTCTGAAAAATTACAGTTCACTTAAATGACTGACAGTAATTATGACAATGACATGAAACCACAACGCATGAAGAAATATTCATCCTACAAAAATGTTTCACATTAATATAATTAGGCTACATTCATATATCAATATCTGACAACACTTATTCCTTCTAAGTAGCTCTAAATAACTTCATAGGAAATACATTGAATAGAGGTTGCTATGGTGATCAGGACACCTCAGTAATAACTGGTTCATATTTTAAACAAACACATTTGATTCTTCAACCTGGAGCTCTAAAGACACTTGGTAGCTACTTTGAACTTCAGCTTTCCTGCTTCAAGCCCATGAAGCACTGAGGAAACTATGACCTCCTCAAAGCGAGTAATGCATTAAAACGACCAGTTCACGATGCTGAATTATGTATAAAACCATGCTATTCTGCCCTTGACTTCTGTTGAGTGATAACATTTGAAACTTACCATAAAAAGCATCACACAACTTGCCTGTAAATTAATTTGATTGATTTCCAGGCATGGTATTCCAGGCTGTGATCTCCCCACCACAACAGACAGCATTAGGTCCAACCAGTACTGAGGTGAGAAACTACTGAAAGAGCAGGAGAAAAACTTGTGACTTGGGGATTGATTCTGTTTCTTCTCCAAGTGCGCCGGCTCCCTGTCTCAGTATCATGCAAGGCAATCCTGTGTCTTTTCATAGTTATGTTAAAGAGCTAAGCATCTGTCTTCCTTTGTCATAAGGCCAACATTATTGATTTTTTTCCAGAACTGAAGATTTACACTGCTTTACAAAATTTATCTTTGTTGGCTGGATGAAAGATGTCAAAATATTTTTCAGACCAGTAGGAATGGTCAATTAAACATTCTTTCAAAACTTCTGTATTTTCTTCTAACTGTAAAACGAAGTATTTTTCCACATCTGCAAATAAACAGATGTTAGTAATATCATAATCAGTAATTTCTGTAGCAGAAATATCTACACTCTACTAGTGGATGACAGGAAACAGTGCAGAGAAGGTCTTGGAACCACAAGGATCCAGAAAGTCAAAAACAATCCTATCTGCAGTTGAGCACAGGGCACACTGCTAAATGTACATGATAAAAATGACTCCGTTTTGTCATCTTGGTGGTTTGAAGGTTTTTTCCCCCCTTGGAGCTTGTTTTCCAAATTGGGCTTTAAGCTAACAATATGTTTAGTGAATATAACTCCACTAAAACTGCTTGCGATGTTTTGCGATTCATCAGGATGAAAGCTTCAGTTAAAATATGGAGACATGTTCCTAACAAATACTTGTGAACTAAGGAGGTTTTACATGTTGGTACGGTCGGTGTGATGAGAGCACACCTATAGATCCGCTGAAGACAGAACGACAGCACAGGGTGCTAGAGACCTTGGACCAGCCCGTTCTTCAGTCCAGGCTCATTAGCACAGCCTGAGGATGCAGCTCTTAGTGATCCTCATTTCTGATACTCAAGATCAGAATGTCCTGTCTGTGTCTATTTGCTGTCAAACAAGAGACCAAGCTCCCTGTAGAGCATTTTGTTTGATCACTGTTAATTTTAAAGCTCTTTACTTTCTCTTTTGTTAAAAGTAAACATCATTCTGCAAAATTGCAGGAAAAAAAAGGCATAACAAAACATTTCTCAAACAGTCCAGCTGGTATCAGAATCTTACTTGCAAAACACTTACTATAAGTTATTAAACCACGAGATATATTAGAGCACTCGGAATCAAAGTATATACACACCTATAAAATAAAGAATGCATCCCAACAGGATCCTTATGTGTGAGATAATTACCAATGAGCAAACAGAATAGAGTATCATTCAAAGGATTATACAGACAATCTATGGCACAGATAGAATCACATCTCAAATTTCCTGAATTGAGACTACACACTTTTCCTGTAAACTGTATGATTTATTTCTCCTTGTCCAAAATAAAGCTGCAATTCCATTGCAGTTTCGTGGAAGACCATAAAACATACCGGAAAATAAACTGTTCAGAACAGAGGACTAACATATAAATGGAAAGTTAGTGTTGATTTAATTTAGGATATCTATCAAGTAGAATTAGTTTTAAAATAGAATAATTCTTATTTGTTAATGTTTATACAGCCTCCACCTGTACCCAGTTAAAAAATAAAATTAAAAAAATTCTTCCTTTCTTACCTACTCTTTCCTTTTTTCCTCTTCAAACCCCAGAAATTCAACAACCAAATCTACAAAATTTTTGTGTCAGAATATTTACTGATTTTTTTGGACCAGAGGTACTACAACGGAATCCACAAATCTGCACGATACCCTTGAGTGCTCGAGCACTGTTAGAATCTCTCTGAATTATGTGTAAGATATATGAGATCTCACGGTACCAGACAGCTCCCTACTGGGTACAAATGTGAAGAGAAACATGAATCAAATGCCATCTCTCTGAAATCACTGGAAGCAAATTCTTTCATCTGACTCAACAGTCACCTACTTAAAATGATAGCACTTGACTAAATCACATCTCCAAATATTTTAGTTCCATTTGTTTTAGTGTACGTAATATACTCCATCTCTAAGGAAACCAGCAAGCCCATGCTAGAAAACATCAATCTGTGAAATTCAAGTTATCCTTGTCCCTCTCTGGTTTCATTAGAGCTGAATCAACTCTAACGTCATAAAACACCAAACAAGAGACCAAGGAGGACAGTCTGATAGAATAATAAAGTTAAGCTGTTCTGTATTTTATAACTGGAGCAAAATTAGATCTTTACCAAGCAGTTTGGTAAGGATACGTTCAAAAGTAAAGCACCGTTCTGCATTCCTTTGGAAATTAAAGCCAGTTTCTAACAAACATTTATTTAAAGTAGATTTGTTTATAAAATTAGATGGAAAACACAAAATATCTGTTGCTGCTCTCAAAGCCAATGGGCATCTAAGAAAGTCATCGCTACCTTACTAATGTGAGATTTCCTTTTACCAAAAATGTTGAAAAAAATCATGTAACATAATACATTGAATATTATTTTCCCTTCTAAACTACTCTTCAAATACTCAGTGAATGCTACTAGGCATGAAGAGATCCCTAGATCACAGCCACAAAAACCTATTTGCTACATTAACAGCAAGAGAAACCTCGTTCCCTGAAGATGAGTAAAATTCAAAGTTTAGAGTTTCTTCATTAGAAACCCTAAACTCACACTGCCCATGAGAGTCCCTTTATGAAACATCTGCTGTATCACCTCCAGAATACGTGAACTGCTCTTATTCCCATTTTTAAGTGACGAACTGTAGAAGTAATAATGGGTAGTGACTCCGCAGCATTATTTTGCTGCTACCTCAAGAATTAAGAAAATAAATAAGGAGTTCGAAATATTTCCAGCATGCAAGTAGTTCTGTTTCTGTAATGTTATCTCACACAAACACACTTACATCTTCTCAGGACAGTACAAGATACTGTTTCATAATGACTACCAGTTAAGGAAAAGGGTTTTGGAAAAAAAAAAAAATCATCACAGGAAACAGTCCAAAGCTGTACAATAAATGCAGTATAATAGTCCCCATGGTATTTGCTATACAATTAGACCTTTTTAAGCTACTGTGTTAAGTTCTGAAGTAAAAGACTGCCAAAAAAATCCCCAGAAGAGTATTTCTAAGTGCTATCCTCTGCTCAGAGAGCACACTGGATATTATTTGAAAAATACTTAGGTACACTAAAAGGTACAAAAAGTTACTAGCTCATTCTTGCAATCTGGACAGCTCTACTACACAAAATGACGCATATGAATAGCAAGGGGAAAAAAATAAGGAAAAAAACCAAAAAACAACAAAATGGTACTACTGAGATCATTAAAGAGCAGAAGACCAAGTCCAGCTAAGTAAGGAAAACTGCAGCAGCACATGAGAAATTAAAGTTCACCCCACTGATTACAACCTGAAGAATGGCCTCATAGATCTATTCCTCCTGTAAGTAATCTATACTTAACCTACTTGATTTTTGCATCCATACACAACCTTTTTACTATATGTATGGACTGTATCAGATAAAGAAAATACGTACAGTATTTTGACTTTTATCAAATCATAACACGACAATTGAACCGTGAGTGTTCCATAACTCCAGAAAACCACTTTAATCAGTGTGTGATACCTCCTTCAGTGATTTGATTACTTGGTACCTAACCAGAAAAAGGTAAGGAGCAGAGGTTAAAGCACTTAACACCACACATCACACACTCAGGTAGGTGTTAAGATGCCATTAAAAACTCAGTAGGTCCAACCTCCACTTGCTGAGACAAAAAGCTTTTCCAGAAATTGCAATTTCATTTTACAACACAAAAGCTATTTCAAAATAAATTCATTTCAGTCTTTCACTGGATTTTGACTCAGTTTTCCCAGTGAAAGTATTCTAGATGTTCACATCGGTCATGACAGAGATGGAAAATCCTGTGCTTGAAAAAATCTTTTGTAAATATGTGTGAAAGAAGAAAGGAGGAGTACAGTTTTAGTCACCTATTGGGAAAATCTACTGGAAAATACATTATCAAGATACAAAATTCAGAAACAAAACTGTGAGATCATGGTCTTCGGTTTAGGTAAGAAAAACCAAATATTTTTAAGAATCCCTTATTAATTTTGTTATGTAGGAATCTACATAAGTGATCAAGGCTGTCAAAAAGGACAAAGCTTCTGTTCAGAAGAAACTCAAACCACAGCACACTTTCTGTGCTGACTTGATGCAGCCCAGGATAAAGTTGGCTTTTTGGGCTGCCAGTGCACATTGCTGCCTCAAGTTCAGTGCTTCATCAAATCAGCACCCACAAGTCCTTCTCTGCAGGACTGCTCTCAATCCACTCATCACCCAGCCTGTATTTGTGCTTGGCATTGCTCTGCCCCAGGGGCAGGACGTTGCACTTGGGCCTTGTTGAACTTCATGAGGTTGGCACAGGCTCACCTTCCCAGCCTGACAAGGTCCCTCTGGATGGCATTCCCCCTGCCCTTAAAGACTGAGGGGCTTCAACTGAACGTCCTGAGAAGGAGGAGCTATTTGTATTTAATCTAATACAGGCTAACAATAAGATGGTTAAGTAACGTATCTATGTCTTTCTAGTCTAAAATCCTTAATTTACATCGTGCCAGTAATGTTACATCAAGAAGCATAAAGAATTCCTTTCTGTGAACTCTCCATCCTGTAAAAATCTCCAAACAAGTCAAACAAACAAAGCCAGGATTGAGAAGAGAACAATGAAATTGAACCTTAGAAATACAGTTATTCCATGTTTTATTCATGGAGAAAGTGTATTAGAAATACAGAGGCTTGTCAAAACTATTTTCTGTGAAATTAACAGTTTGGGGGAAAACCATAAAAATAATATTACAGCACAGCTGTACTTTCATTTTATCTACTGCCTGCTTTTCAACCTCCAAATAAGTGTTTTTTTACAGTAAACTGCTTTTTTATAAAGAAACACTTCGGGGGGGGGGAATAAATAAATCGGTCAAGTCAGGAAGATCTTCAACAGGTTAAACATGTTGCTTAGGGTTTTGACAACCAGCAAAATCATAAACTATTATAATAAAGGGAAGTTTACTACCAGTACTTTCTTCTTTTTTTCATAAGGGTTTCTTAAGCCATCAGGCCTCTCTGGCTTCCTAAACCTTTGCAAAGACACCGCTTGAATCCTTTTTCCTGAAAAAAAATACGTGAACTGTGTTTGCAGGGATGGAAATATTTAGAGGTGAAAGAGAAAATGAGCACGTTATCCATCCTGCAACCAGAAAGCACTTACACATTTTCTGTCTGTTTTCTGGCTTATTTCTCAACCTTGCACATTCAGCAGTTACCATGTTACCAACAAAATCTGTCACTCCTTCTCAAAAGTTGGGTGTGAGGAACTAAAGCATCTAAAATGCTGAAACAGCTGAAAGAAACGCCTTTGGTTTGTCAGGTACGTTTTACACTCACATACATCCTACTACTAGGTACCTACATTTACATATGCACTCCTTTCAGCACATACACACAGCACTGTGGGCTGAGGGATCCTGTATGGGGCCCTCACTTCTAGCAGCTCCAGGGCTGGGGAGATCCTTTCTGCTCACCCAGGTTTTGCTGCAGCCTCAATGACACTGCTGCCGCCTGCCCATTTGCAGCTTCAACTGGTAGTGAAAAGGAGCTTATATGCCAGAGACACCCAGGCATACACACGGCCAGACACACAGACTGCCACAGACAAGGTGGTGCCTGCACCTCCTTACAGGACTTGGCAAGCACAGCCAGACAGGTCCCCTCTTCCTCTTGGGCTGGAAAAGACAGAAGGCCACTAGTGAAAGCACACACCTCCCAACTCTCTGGATTCACATGGACATTTGCGGATCCTTGAAGTACCAGCACAACCCCTTTGTCTGCTCAGCACCCTTGCCTACATCCCAGCCCCTCTTAAAATAATCCTCTGCTTTAGCCACTGCCTTTTTTATTGGCAGTTTAAGTAATCTTAGCATTGCACTACTCCCCACAACTAACTGCAACCTCTTTCCCCTAGTATGCAAAAGTGCATTCTGGGTATTGTCAACTGCAACCACACTTTCTTTAAATCTTAACTGCAATTAGATTCTCCCTCCTAAAGATGTTAGAACAAAACAGAAACGTGTGTGTGTGTGTGTGTGTATGAAGACCCCAAAACCCAATAATGCTGATGTTATCCTCAGTAGGCACAAAGAATGTCCATTGTCTTTTGCAGAAGTCACTGGAGTGGTGGCAAACGGGTGCTTTGACAAACTTCCATTTTGAAGCTGCTCCCTATAGGAAGGGTTGCATGGAAGAATTTTGAAATCAGGCATGTAAGAAGGAGATGGCCAGGCATTATTCACTTTTGATCTCCTTCTTAAAAAATACTACAGAAAACTAGCTAAGCTATACAATCCAAAAGCACGGATGACTTCTGGGTCCCTCCGAGAGGTAAGAGCATTCTCAGGAAGCACATGTACCCCTGACCTATCTCAAAACATTGGCTACCTATTGACTCCCCTCCTAAAGCTGAATCTAGGCTGCAACAAATCTCCAGGCTTACTGACCCACATGGTATTCGTTTGTGACTTCCTTCCCCCTCAAAGAAAGTTAGAAGAAAAAGTAGAAATAAAAATCAACAAAATCCAAACAATATTATGCATTTGACAGAAGCTTCACAGGGACAAAAAGGACAATGGGCTCACTCATCACAGGAGATTCAGGTATAAAATATAAAACAATAAAGTCAACCAATATTTTCAAACACTACAGCAGATATGACTCAATCTTTGAGTAATGATGGATAGTAGGTACAATTTTGGAAAGATATAAAAAATAATTTATTTTTGATCCCAAGATTTAGCTGATGAGCATGATATGTTTTTGCACTCTTTTTTCCTTCCTTTTACAAAAAAAACCCCAAAAAACACAAAAAAAAAACCAACACAAAAACCACAACTTGTGTTTTGCTTTGGTATTTTTTTCAGTAGAAGAAAGGACAAAAATAACAGGAGCAATTACAGTAGCAGACACATCAGCAAGAGCTACAGTAGTGTCTGCTCCACTTCCTGCAATGACATATGATGTACAAAATAGAACATAATTGGCCTCTAAAGACTGTAATGACTCTAGTTATTAATACAGCTCCATCCCAATGGTATCCTGAGCATCTCAAACTTCTTTACTGCCAAATCCCCATGACTACAGGAGTACCACGTTCTACATGCTACAAGTTAATAAAGTGACTAGCCCACAGTACCACTGGAAATCTGCATCAAAAGAACTCAGCTCAACCCAGGAGACTCAGACTCACGTTTTCACTATCAGACCATATCCTTCCTTTCCTTACCTAAGAGTGGAGCTACAAAGGTCCCAGAGATAAGTACTTCAAAATGTCAAAAGCCGTTGCTAACTCACACTTTCTAGATACACACAGTTTCAGTTTAACCTTGAAGTAGGATCATTGCAGAAGTCGTACGGAACGTGTAGCTGTTATGGCTGTTCTGCAAAACAGTTGTGAGCTCGTAATTGTTCCTCTTAGTCCTTAAATCTCTTGGAAAACTGAGAAGAAACAGCACACTCCTCTCAAGTTCTCATTACATTTCCATTTTGGAAAGACATCCAGTCCAGATCAAGCAGAGCTTGGCACCCTACTTTGCCATCTAAAAATGCAAAATTGCTTAAAATAGGACGGTATGCTTTGATTTGTCATAATGTTTATTACTGCATTTATTTTCTGCCTGTAGATATTATTCAAGAAGAGGTTTCAGCTCAATGTATGTATAAAATCAAAAGAATGAAGAAGGGAATTTAATTATTGCCCTGGTTCTTTCAGTAAATCATGGCTGAGCATCACAATACAAATAAGGATTTGTAACTGTCACACTATAATTATGAAAGAGCAGGAAATTGAGATACAGATTGATTCTGATTACTCCATGATAACCATACAAATGCATCTCACCCAAAGTATTCTTTCATGACCTGGGAGTTCACAAATGTGTTATTTTGCCCTTCTTGTCTATTTATGAAGAAAAAAACCTCTTAGCATCTAAACGATGGCTGTGATGTTCTGTGATGCTGATCTTCTAACTGCTCCATTTAACTGAATAGGATTTAAAATCACATATCATTAATAAAATTATCAGTCAGAAGGGAATACAATTTATAGCCACAATTTGAACATATCAGTCCTTCACTTCTCGTCACGTAAAAAAATATATATAAAAATACTAATTTTCTCAGGAAACTTGAGTATTTTCCTTGATCCACCAAGAACACACAGCACAAGTTGATTACCTATAATATCTCAGACACATTTTAAACATACTCTGAAGGAAGCACAGCTAGAAGCTAGTGTTGCACATCTCCTGCAGCTCATCAACTAGGCTCATTCGCAACTCAACTTCTCAGATAAAATACACTAAAAAAAATTCTAGGATAAAGTTAAATTGGCAACAGTGCTAGATTACGGTTTCTTTCCTCAATTAAAATTGGAAGAAGATTACACCATTCATTTACATAAACAACACAACAGAAACAGGACTCAATTCAGTACTTCTCCAGAATATGGACCAGGGTACTCAAGCATGCTGCAGAACTAACCTTACATTAGCCTATAACTATTTAGCTTCATTCCAACTTACTACTAACTTCTCTTGTCATTATTTCCTCTTCTCCCTACTTTCGGTAATTTAAGCTTGAAGACTCCTAATAAAATGCATAGCCACAAGCACGTAATGTTTGGGTTTTTTTGACTAACACAAATAAATTCTTTTCATTTGATAATGCAACCTGTTCTTTCCATAACAATCCTTTCCTCCACACCCATCGCTCTTTCAAGAGTTGTAGAGCAGAGTTAGAAGTGTTTAGAAGACAATAGGGTTTATTTTATTTCCCTGGAGGCCTTAAGTTACTCCATTACTGCGTGAGATTTATTAAATAATGCTTCAGGGGAAAATGCAGAATAGGTCATTCTGAAAAATACAAAAAACCCTCTAACTTTTCTAGCTGTGGAGAAACTAGTTGCATATGGCGCTCCACTACATACTTCAAGTCAGATGGACATGTGAAATTAGGCTGGCCACAGTTACGGCTTCTGTTGCTCTCCCTTCATGACAAGAATTGTTGTGGAGGAATAGCAGGCATGTATTCAGTGAGCCTTCTTCCCTTGGGAAATTAAAAACTAACATGAATTTCCACTTTGGTTATTAGGATATCTGTATAGTGGTGCAATTAATGTAGTGAAGTCACACATCAGTTTTTGTTATGGTTATTATTAGTACTGCTTTTTTATTATTTTATTGTCCAAAATCTGTAGTGACAATGCAAGATGCCTCTGAGCTAAATAATCTGTGAAGCTCCCTTTCGGGAGAGACACAGAGCTCCTTATTACTTTCTGATAACAATCTTTATTTTGTTCAAAACCTGTAAATACAAACTGAAATGTTGTTACACATTTCAAGCTGAAAACTGAAGGGATGATGCCCTAGTTTAACCTGATCTGTAACACGTACATCTCTAACGATAGCATTTGAGAATGGTGAAGCCTCCAAAAGTGCTCAAGAAGTTGGGTGCCCAGTTCCAAATAAGAATCAAAATATGCCATTGTTTTTAAACACAGAAAGGTAATTTGCTGTTAACAGTACATTCATGAGTAAAGCAATATATTCAAATTACCTAAGTATCTCTTCTCTGATTCTACGCACTTGTCTGACAAAAATACATAGTTAGAATCTTTTTTCCCTATTCTTTATTTAAAGGCAAATTAAAAATACTGAAAAATCTGCTTTTCTTGCACTGAAAAATACAAATGTATTATACAGGCACTTCTGCTTGGGTGCAGGGTATTTTTTGTTAATAGCATCTCTGAGTTCTTCTGCTCCTGGTCAGAAAAAAACAAACCAAAGCAAAATAAAACAAAATAAACATAAAACCACAAACACCAAAGCGGTTTCAGCTCAGCACTTCCATCCTCCATTAAAAAAAAATAATAGAAATAATTAGTACATTTAATTAATAGACACAGCAGAAGCTCCAAATCCACCACAGTATTTTCACACAGCTTGTTCATCACATTCAAAATAACTCAGCAACTCCCTAATTAATATCACTGGGTCATTACACCAACACTTTAGTTTGACTGGGTACTGATGGCAATTGATCTGCAGTCTATCTGGATTTAAAAGAAATACAATAAAAATTCCTGACTTTTACCTTCTGAAAAAACAAGTGCACTTTGGTTTTTTTTGGTGAGGCTGCTAATACCTAATGTAATTATGCTCCTAAAAGATCATAATCTGGTACGATGACTGTAATTTGACATTTAAATAGATATGTTTAAGTTGTGCATCCATCTCAGAAAACAAACCACAGCTTTCACCTTGCCCTCAGAAGTCTGCAAAACCCATACAGTAATCTGTCAAATTAGTAATAATTTTTAAAAAGAAAAAAAAAGGTTTGTTATGATACCATAGCCCAACACACATTTCAGATCTCACTAATGTGCAACAAATGAAAACTGCCAAATACAAATACATGAAAAAAGTTCGAGCCCACAGTTTCCAACTGCAGTAAGAACAGGCCCTTTCTTAACACCCCCTAACAGAAGAAAATACATAGAGAACATGTAAGAGCCATTGTCACCATGTCAAGAGTCAGTTTCTCAAGTCACAAACTCTTTTTCATTCATAAACCCTGAGCAAGTAAAAAAGCCTATATTGTCCTAGAATTAAGCACATGCTTAAAAAGCTCCCAGAGATGGTCTTAAGCTAGGTTTGAATAAAATGTGCCCTATCTTTGAAAGGTTTGTTGTTTTGTTTTGTTTTTTTTTCTTTTTATAGTTGAACATCCGTTTGAATGGATGCTAAAGTACACTTTCTTATTTCCACTTTTAATTCATTTTATTCCAGCAAACAAGAAAAATAATTTCTTTTCTGAAATATGCTGGGTGAAATGATTATGCTTTCCATGTGTATCGGATCACTGCTTTACAGATGAGACTGAGGCATTAAATCCAAAATGGCTAAAGCTCTGGCTGAAGACAAATCTCTTCTAAAAATTATAGCGAGCTACATTATTCAAAACTATTCAGTGAGCACTGAAGCAACAACATGATGGATGTGGCAGGCCAGTCTGGGTACACAGCTAATCAATATCGCACTCGTGAATATTCACTGCGTGGTGTGGAGCCTGATGCGGAGATGACACAAGCTTGTGCTTAATATTCAGTACCACGACCAGACATCCCCCGACTGCAGCCAGACCACTTGCTACAAATCCCAGCTACATAACGTAATCACAGAACCTCTGGAGTTGGAAGGGACCTCCAGAGATCATCTAATCCAACCCTCCCACCAAAGCAGGCTTGCCTAAAGCATATGACACAGGATTGCATCCAGGTGGGTTTTGAGTATCTCCAGAAGAGACTCCACAACCTTCCTGGGCAGCCTGTTCTGTGGCTCTGACACCCTCACAGTAAAGGAGTTTTTCCTCATATTTAGATGGAATCTCCTGTGCTCCAGCTTGTGCTCATTGCCCCTTGTCCGGTTACTTGGCATCACCAAAAAGAGTCCAGCTCCACCCTCCTTGCACCCACCCTTCAGATATTTATAGGCATTGATAAGGTCTTCTCCAGGCTGACGTCCCAGTTGTCTCAACTTTTCCACATAAGAGAGATGCTCGTGTCCCCTAATCATCTTTGTTGCTCTCTACTAGACTCTTTCCAGAGTCTAGAACAGTAGTTTCCTGTCTCTCCTCAACTAGGGAGCCCAGAACTGGACACATTATTCCAGATGTGGTCTCATCAGGTAAGAATTGTGGACTCTCTACATCACCATGGAAAGATGCAGGCTCACCCGTTTTATGACATCTATGGCAAATAGTTAAGTAATTACAAAAGACCTTGGACAGCTATGCCTTCATAAAAGGCTACTACTTATTGCAGCTGTGATTTAACGACACCACTAACCACACAAAATTAAGTATTTGGTTTTCCAATAGGCTACAGCACAACACAAGCACACAACTCACCCACATTAATGTTCATTACTTAAATAAGCTCCTCACTGCTTCTATCACTGAATATAAAGGTCTTCCATATACATTTGTGTAATCAATACTTGGAATCAAATAAGCCACGTTTCACCAGGGAAAGGGAAAATGAATGAGGTTAAATTAATGCTGTCACTTTCTATAAACCAGCAATGGCTTCCCGCTACAGAAACCGCTAACTTCATTATTTTACAACAGGAAATCAACGCTGTAGCATATTTTAAAAGTTTAATTTACTTAAAGTAATAAAAAAGCACCCTCAAGGCTCATCGTGTATGTCATATTATGCTTAGTTTTAAACATTCCAGCTTAAGAACAGTATGCAAAAATCTCAATCAAGTTGATTAATATTCTGCATTTGTATGCAGCAGTGTTCTCCACACACGAAGTACTATAAAGATATTATTTTATTAAATTCCAAAGCAATTGTATTAGGTGGGATAATAAAATGTCTCAGTAATCTCAGTAATACAGCCTTTAATACAAATGCAAAAGTAGTAAATTAAGCTAAACTCTCTTATGGAGAGAAGGTCAGAAATTAGGTAATTCCAGACTTCTAAAGCCATGCTAAGACCAGCAGGGCACAGAAATCCATATTCAAAGTAGAAGCATCTACATGACGTTTGCAAGTATCTCCTGATCTTTGATTGTATGGTTAGAGAAAGTCAGGGATATTTTTTCATTTTCTAATACTCATCAGGGTTCATAGTGTCTTTTTGCAGGAACCCCATTTCATGAGGATGTTGCTGGAGGGCAACCAGTTCATTAGGGAAAAGCTGAGAGGACAGAACAGGTACATAAAAAAAAAAAAAGAAATGAGTTGGAGTAATAAATAAAAAGAATTGCAAACAATGAAAGAAGTAACAGATCTTTGTCTCTTTTCCTTTCTAACTCTGTGTGTTAAGTAATACAGTGTTCCACTTTCTGGAACAATGTCTCTTTGCTTGACAGTTGGCTCCTAGCTCCTCTTTCAAAACTCACTCCTTAATAGCCATTTCTCTCAGAAAGCCTTCAATAGTATCTTATTTTCTATTCATAAATGGTCACTAAAATCATGGCAGATCAATACAAAATGATTATTTTGTTCCATTATTATATTGTCAACTTCAGTAGAAAATTAAAAAGACAGATCCTCACCCTAGCAAATACTGTTCTTTTCAACCACAGAAGCTAAAAGCAGAAGCTGTTGTAAATCAGGCCTTAACTAACAAGAGCTTCTAAGAATCTGAAGCTCCTAACAGCAGTTAAGAGACTTCCACAATTTGCCGTTAACCAACCCATCAGCTTTATTTGTTAACACTGGCACTACACTTCAGAATTGCTATGTTTCAATGATGTGGTTTGCTGCATATAACCTCCTGACCAAGGGATAGTTCGTGATATTCAAGTCAAAGACATGACGTTAGTCCTCGTATTTGTGTCACTTGTCATTTTAGAGATTTTTTTGTAGGCTCTTGAAGAATAGGAATTTGTCTGATTCATTAGTTAACCCTCTGTAATGACTGAAGGAAGAACTAAATTATTTTCCAATTACATTGCTTCATATTTCAATGTATTTGTCAGAATACTGAACAGAGCTTCTCTTGGAACATTTTACCCTATAGAAATTGCCCATAGAATTCCTTACGAAGTGCCAAAGTGGGGCACAAACGAAGCTCCAGGACTGACGGCCTTAACAAATAAATGCTATAGTCAGCAGCAGTATGTAAGACATCAACAGAATTCTTAGGACACTACAAATTGCCACTATAGCATTGATAACTTTGACTTCCAGAAGAGAATAAATTTAGGGTTTCCACGCAAAAAGCACCATTTCTCATCATACATTTATACTCCAACACTTTCATTTTGGTAACAGATCTAGAAACACATGCCTCATCTCCCAGTTGACTTCGTTATGATACATGTATGAATGTCAGATACACAGATACTTTTCAAGTATTAAACACAACTAACTTGTTAGGAACCTAAACAAATATTGCTACAAAACTGCTTAAATATGTAAAGCTAACAAAAACCAGGGCTGAATCTTATACACGATGGACAGAATGTCCCAACAGGGAAGAGGAGGCTCAGAAATCTGTACATTTGCGAATGTCTTCAATGATTTTTGGTGAAATAAATATGCTATGGAAAATAATCTACTCCTGTTTTAAGGCTAGACGCATACTGAAATAATTAAACAGCCTCTTGGTTTTATTCAATTTCAATTAGAAAAACAAAACAGAAAACTAAAACACTCATTCTCAGTGTGTAGTCAGTTTTCTTCATGTTTATGAAGGTTGCAAGATCAAAGATCTTTTAAAATACATATTTATGCCCAATTACCTGCCCCAGCTTATATGTGCATGCCCAGAACCATAAAGACTTTCAATCTGATGGGTTTATAAGAAGTTTAAAACTCTGCATTAAACTCATTCCAGATCTTGAACACGATCTCTATATTCCAGTGCTTATAAAATACTTTCCATCAATACTATTTGATAATGTATTATAATTGAAGAAGTTTAGAATAATTCTATTTAGGTATGAACGGAGAGGCCTATTGCAGAAAACAAACCCAAAAGGGGATTGATTCAGAATTACTAACAAGAATTTTGGCTGCAAATTTTTAAATCCTGGAAGTGGGCCACAGTTTAATATAGCAATCACAAAACATGCTGCTATCAAACTCGAGGGTTTTAGGTGCTTCAGTGGTAGGTAAATACTAAAAGACTGAAAATCAAAGCTCTTCTCCCAATGTCTTAACATGAATTAACATGTCAACCCACAACTACATCTAACCATCTTGTGTCAGGTTCCAATCCAATATAAAAGGCATCAGCTTCATTCGGTGAAATTGTATCAACTATACTGCAGCTTTTATCCTTCCAACTCTTTCTTCCAACTAAAGGGCTCAAAACCAAGTGACAACTAAGCAAAGCCTGCATTTTTTTGCAGCTAGACCCACCACCAAATAAATCAAAGAGCAAATATTAGTAAGAAAAATACCTTTGTGTTTAAACATGATGTGTACACTGCAGTGTGACACATAATGTGTCTCTACATTACTGCTTAGGACAGAAATGGTCACCATTCGTCAAAGGGCAAAGTAGATCTTTCTGTTCTAAAAGCATCTCATTTGCTCTGGATAATGAGCCAAGAGTAGAAAGATTATATGTCATATCACATCTCCATCTTAATTACTTTTCTATCAAGTATAATGTCATTTAGGCATTACGATCTTGGCTGTTCCAGAAGCTGCTACAAATCTTTATAATAATACATTGGACATAACTTTTCCATCACTGTTAATTCAGTGCTTTATACTTATAAAAAAAACGAGGAAACCACAGGAGAGGCCAAGTGCAACATGCTAGGCATGCTTATTTATGGAAAATGGTTAGGTCAGTTAATTTGTTTCCAAAGGGTTCAGGGAATGAGTAAGTCTAAACCCTATGATTTCTTATAAAATGTAATGTTTGGTTTTGAAGCTTTCGACCCATGTTTCTTCACCAATGAGCTGACTTTCTGTAACCAGGTAATAGAACTATTCAGTACTGGCTAGAAAGGGTCTTTTCTGTGCAGTTCATCCTACCTCCCAGTAATTTAGATAACTATGATCACACTGAATGATAATTCAGCTCTATTCACAGAATTATCATACATTTGAACATTTGAAACGGAAGCATAATTCAAGCAGTTTATCTGTAACCACTGCTAAATTCACACCAAAGGAGAGCTCAGAACAGAAGATGGCACGCAGACAGGCACGTGTCTCAAACCCCACTTTGACATGAGTCTGCATAAACGTGCACTGGAGGTACCTACGTGGGTGGGTGGAAAAAGAGGGGTCTGAAAACAGCAGGTAAAAGAAAGGGTGAGAATTACTCCTATTTAAAAGCATGTCACTACCATAACAGAGCATCACAACAGTGTATAAACTCAGAGCTCTACCTGTGATCAAGTAGAATTCTCATGTACATTTTAAGTATGTGGTGAGTTGAACTTGGCTGAACACCAGCTACCCACCAAGCCACTCGATCACTCCCCTCTACTTCTCTCAGCACAACAAGGAGGAAGAGGATAAGATGGGAAGAGCCCGTGGGCTATGATAGAGGCAGCTTAACAGAAAAAGCAGAAAAGCAAGGCCGTGCACACAAAGCAAAGCAAAATAAGATTTTATTCTCTCCTTCCCATCAGCAGGTGGTCTGGCCTTTCCCAGGAAGCAGGGCTCTGGTACGTGTAGCAGTTGCTCAGAGGACAAATGTCTTCTCAAACGGATGCCCCCACCCTCCTCCTCCTTTCTCTCCCTTTTATACTTGAGCTGACACCACACCGTGTGGAATATCTCTTTCATTAGTTTGGGTCAGCTGTCCTGAGTCCCCATCCAAAATCTTGCCACCCTCATCTCATTGGGCAGAGCGGGTGAAGATGTTGGAAAGCCAGCCTTGGTGCTGTGCTTGCACCGCTCAGCAGCAGCCACAACACCGGCATCTTCTCTACCTCCCAATACAAAGCCCAGCACCGTAAGAGCCGCTCTGGGGAACATAAACTCCACCTCACACAAACCCAACACAAAGTCTCTCTGAATCCTGTAGAGTTAGCAGAAGTTCTTCTATTCACGGACCAGGCCTTATGCTGTCGCACGTCACAGCCAAGGGAAATGCAGGATTCCCCACTGCAGGTGCAGTCTGATCCTATTATCAAATCATTCTGAGCACATCGCGCTTTGAGCCTGGTTATAACTATTAGTCAGACACTGTAACAGTGCCTTAATCAACCAGGAGAGAAAACATCAAGTTACGCTCATGTCTCAAGTCAAACTGCCTTTATTTGAAGATTATTATTCTGGAACACATGACATGGGATACCAATTCTATCAGCAACAGGCTTTTTGGTAACTGCCTGGGGTAGGCAACAGTCATTTTAAGTACCCAGAAAACCAGATGGGTCTGCCCTTGGTGCTGGAATTCTTTCGTAGTTGTAAAAATTACTTCTATTTCATAACTGATCATACAATTCCAAAATCAGCACAAAGAGTTTTCTGGTTAAATGGTAAATGCATTTTGAAACAACACTACAAAATGCATATTGCTCTTCCCCTTCCAAGAAAATTACTTTTTTTATTTCTAAGTAATTGTACTGAATACATTTACTTTATATTTCTAGATTAATAATACCTCACTGAAAATATTTAGTATTTATCTGACTTACCAGAACGATGGTGATGTTGTTCTTCTAGGAACTCCAAGTCAAGCATTAGATCATCTTCATCCAACTCGCAGGAACCCAAGTTATTCAAAACATCCTAATATATATTTAAAAAAACAAAGAGGAAAAAAGAAGCAGCATTTAGATAGATGTGCTAGTGCAACTGCAAAAAGTAATGAACAATCAGATACAGCAAATGCATTTAAGTAGGAGCGACAGAAGATTTTTAATGTAGGACCAGTGAGAAATTGTATGAAACAACTTTCCAGATAGACATGTATTTCTCACCATTCTGTTTTTACAGGATCTTGAGTATTTAAAACAAACAAACAAAAAACACACACACAAAAAAGAGAACTACAAGAAATACCATCTATATAACTTTTTTTTTTGTTGTTCGATGATGGTTTTGTGCCTTTCCAGGTTTAATCAGAACATTTTATGAGGTATGAAAATCTTATTTTTAGCACAACATAGAAGTATCAGTACATGTTTTTCATTAAATTTTGGAATTCTAAGCACTGTGCCCCTACCAGTATACTCTGAAGAGATTTACTGTTATATTTATCCAAGAGATAGAGACATAAATATAGGACAAACATGAAATTCAGGCACAAATAATCAATTCATGAATTTTTAAGTGTTAAGATGGGTGGTAAAGGACATGAGAAAAAAAGCTTCCGTGTAAAGTGTAGCTGCTTAGGTCCCCATTCCCTTTTTGTGATTCATTTTGCTCACCAAGTTTCAAGCACAGACAGGCAAGGCAGGTTTATACAACGTGTCCTCTGGAAAGTCAAAAAGGGGTGATTGGGGGGCTACAACCAGAAGAGCAAAATAGTAACTTTTCACCCTATGTTTTTCTCTACAAGATTAGCTTCTCAGAAGATAAAATGAATAGTTGTGTCTCAGGTAAAATATCTTTGCTCTGTACACTCCGAGTACAGCAACACCACTATTTAGGCTTCATTTGGGATCACGGAACAGCACTGAGCTCAGCCTTGGCAAAGTCCTGCCTGGACAACCAGTGCCTGCAGCCAGACCCAGGAACGACAATCAGTGTCAGAAGAGATTCCCCACTGATGGGGGACAGAGAAGTGGCTGAAAGCCTCTCCTCTCTGCCACCCAGAGAGAATACAACCCACACCAGGCCACTTCCCTTCTTTTGTGTTCCCCATTCCTGTGCTCACCACGTGCAACTTTGGAAAATGAGGACAGTGAGATGACAGTTTTCTCTAACCCCTACCAACCTAAAGTTGCTATACTCCGTGTATTGAAAGAGATACTAATTCTCTGTTTTTTTCCCATGTCATCTTTTATTCTATGGTCATTTGCTTTACCCTGATAATATCATGATTTTCTCCACAGTCACCAAGATCTAATCAAAGATAATTCACGCATTCTCTAGCTGGCATTTTGTTTGCAAATCTACATGAGATATTGCAACAGGCTTAATTGTTCAGTTCATACTCAGGCAAAACAAAAGCCAGTAGATCCTGTGTGCGATGCTGCTAACCCAATACACTTCAGTTTCCCAACACAAACATAACCCACAGAACACAGGAATTCAGTGCAAAAGAGACCAGGTGATCACTCAAAGCACTAAGCTGCCTGTGAGATCTCTGTATATAAATCTGCTGTACAGAAAGCATAGAAACACAACATTAAACTAGCAACAGCCCTCCCTGATGTCAGTTCTAACCATATTTATGTTTCTTCTAATTCTTTGAAGTAATCTCCCCCAACAGATTCCATTTCTTACTCACATTCACAACTTACACTTATCCAACCCTTTTAGGTAACTATTTCTTCAAATTCTGTGTTCTACTCTTTCACAAACACCACGCAGGCAACACATGAACTTTTTCTTTCCTTTTTCTCCTGACTTACCGTCAGCATAAGAAAACCTCTTCAAGGTACAGAACTCACTGCTAATGCTGTTTACTATACCTACAGGTGCCAAGCACAGAAAGTGACAGTTGTCAAGTGCAGAGACCTCCACACAAGCAGTGAGCAGCTTTGTACAGAAGGAAAATACACATCACCTGTACATTACGGTGACCTCAAGCACGCTTCTTACTCCCTCCTAAAGAGCTGCTGACAAGCTTCATCATTGTGACTGTTTCTTTCCCTCATACTGACAAAATGTAGACTTTTAATAATCAAATTATTTATTACCATGCAGTACAAAAGCATAATGCATGAAAATTCCATATGCAGATGTATTATATCAGGTTACGGTACCTAATACTTACATAGACATAAACTCTTCTAGTCTGGATGTGTGTTAACACTTAAACCCTCACTAAAACTAGTTTATTAAAAATATTTTAAAGAAAAAGCCTTCTGTATTAAAAGAAGGTGAGACAAGACACATTGTTCAATGTTACAGATCACCTAAAAAAATAGCTTTTGAATCACTGTTGGAGCTAGTGAAAGGCTGAAGATTGAAAATCTCATTTAGGGCTTATGGGTTTCCTTTAGTACTTAAATGTCTTCCAAAACAGTAGCAGCAAGACACTTCTAAGATTCATTCTCTGTTCTTTTTCACAAATTCCAAGAGCACTGCCCGACAAGACTGAGGTATCTTCAGCCCAACTGCTACTACCAGCTGTTTTTCAGGAGAATCAATGATTATGGCAAGTTAAGAGCAGACAAACATATGGAACCAATGTCTAAACAAAGGAAGTTTGGGGGTTTTTGCTCCCTTTTCAAATTTGGACATTATTATGCACTTGAGCTTGACCAAATGGTACATTAAACTACTCAGAGAATGTACACCATACCTTGTTTATATATTGCTCTATTAAGGTAAAAAAAAAAAGCATTTTTGTGACAAATTCCAGAAGAACAATCCCTGCAATTTTTAAGCAACAGTTAAAAGTTTTTCATGCCAAAAAGTAAAAAGGTTGAAGTACAGATTTGTTTTTTACCTTAGAATTATCATCTACACTACAGCTGACCAACCAAACACTGATATTAATGCTACGCAACCTGTGATAAGCCATACCAATAGTAGTGAGCAGGACTTCACGCCAATTGAGCGTCTCCTGCATCTTGTGCGGTAACTTGTGTGGTCTGAAATCTTGGGAGACAGTCTGTGAAAATGCAGCAATTCACAGCCTTCATAAAAAACAAATTCTATTTGGTTTGGAAAAAAAACCAAAACCACACAAACAGAATCACAGTTTTTCTAAATAGAATGAACTCCACCAAGTAAGATGGCACAAAAGGAAAAAGGTTGTGTCTATGTCTCCCCTGCATGTTATTGCCTTTCAGGAAAGCCCTCACTTCCAATAACATTCAGAGTGGAGGCAAACCACGCTCCATCTATCCCCTCTGTCCTGCAAGGCTGATGTGCGCATTACTCCTCACAGCAACAGTTCTGCTTGTCCAACAGAGCTGAGGGCTTCCCAACGCACCTGCAACCTCCCTGTCTTCCCTCTCCTACAGCCTCTTCAACTGTACCAGCAAGAACAGGCAAGCTAAAGCAACAAAGAAAAGCTCTCCCAGGTTTATTCTTCTTGGAATTACCTCCACCAGGGAAAAAGTCTCCCTCTTTCCTCAGGAGTTCACATGTTCTTTGTGAAGAGACACTCACAGAACTGGGAATAAAAAAAAAATTAAAGCAGCTACTCTCCATCGTGGTGAGAATGAGGGCTTGGCAGAGCGAGCTGCTTTACCTGCCGAGGGTGTCAACGATGCCAGTCCAGCTGCTTCCCTGCTTTCATTGCCCACCTCTGCAGGTGGAGTCCTTCCATAGATAGAAAACAGAAGAGAATTCACAAATACATAAAAGCACATCCAGGCAGAGAGTGTTAAGTCAGGTTCCCAGGGCTGTCCAGAGTAATATCTTCTGAAAACATAATTAGAAAATATACCAAAAGAAGAGCTCCTGGAATGACCCGCCTAATGCCACAGACCAGCTCAGCAATAACCACTGCGAGTACGCACTGATGTTCTCTGCTCCTTGGCCTCCTCACCAGGATCCATTATTCATTTGTTGCTATGACGATTAGCAACACTTGTACTTTCTTTTTAAGTTTAGTATCTCTTGACCCTCTCCCCATGTTCCCTCTCACCACTGCTCCTGCATTCTTTGAAGAATAACACAATTAAATTTGAAAAAAGAAAAGGGAGAGAGAGATCAAACCCTAAAGAGCATCTAAAGTGACTATTTCCAAGGCTTTGCTACATAAAGAAAAAGAAATTATACCTTCTATCAAGGTCCCAAGGAAACTTTTGTTATTTATTTATGGTGGCATAGCTTTTATTTATTCCAGGAGGCAAACCATTAGGTAAGGCAGAAGCTCTGCAGCAAAAACCTCTTTATTGACTCTGTAATAGCCCCATAGAAGCCTTAAGACACACTTCCTCCTCCTGGTGTCTCCTTGACTTTTACCACCATTTTGCCTTTATAATGGACCCGATTTTTTTTTTCTTTCAGTTTATCTGGAAGTTGATCATAATCTGTGAGAAGAACATGTGAACAGACTTACTCAGCCCATCAGTTGTCCGTGTGTCTCAGTTTTTCTGATCACCTCAGGCTGCAGCCCCAGTTTACTCACCACTATTTCCACTCTTAACTCGGTGAACTACCACTGTTCTTTAAACAAGTCTATTTAAAGAGGGGTTTAAAAAGGACATCTTAAATGTTACTAATTCAGACTAAAAAGCACTAATTTGTACAACAGTTCAGGCTACTTTTGGTAACTGATAATGGCTGTAGAAGAGCAGGATGCTAATCCAAGAATATTTCAAGATATCAGTAACTTTTCAGCAACAATTTTCAAATTTTAAATTCTTTTAGTAACACAAAGCAGCATAAACTGCTGTTTTTCATCCAACAACTCATGCAACTCAACAGTCCTCAATTTAGTTGTGGCTGGGCCCAGCTATTCTTAACATTCTTAAGAAATATGACCCAAGAATCATTTTATTATTGAAATACACAGTGAATTGCATGGATATAGTTCAGAAACAGCTGAAATATTCCAGGGACAGAGATGCATTAGATGTACAGTTCCTCCCAGCCAGACGGTGTGTATCTGGATGCTAAGTTTACCCAGAGTTGCTGAAGGGGGCTTCCTTTCTGCCTTACTTCCCTTCCTATCTCAATTTTTCTCTTTTTCCCAGCTTCCCATCCTATAACTCAAAGGAAATCTAATGCATAATACATGAATTTTTCAGTCCTTTTCCAGAATACTCAAGTATTTCATTATTGTTAGACCTGTTCCAGCTCAGAGTTTACAACACTTAAAATGAGTTTGAAAGCTGGAGTAAATAAATACCACTTTAGGAGTGGTATTTATTTAGAGTGCCCAATTTAAGAGGTCTCAAATCTACTATTAGGCTTTATCAAACAACAAAAAGCATAAAACATTTCTTTATGAACCCCCCCTTTACTATGTTCAGATTTTAAAAACTATTATTGCAAATAGGCAACTTAAGACATAATTATCTAGCGAAATTACTGCATATAGAATTATAGTAGACTCCTCTAAAATTAACTGACTACTCTAGTATTCAAAAATGATGATAAAACAAACATATGAATATATAAATAAATTAAAGCCTATTATTTGATTAAGCAATGAGATTCAATTCCAAAATGGACCTAGCAACATTGCATCAACCGCACAAATCAGGGTAAATCCATGTCGAATTGAATATTTACAGCTACTATGCAAAACCAAGATGAATAACTGGGTTTAGATGATAAATCTGCCCAGTTGAAACAGCCAGCAATCAGTAGCACCAATCAAAGATTCATTTTTTGATGTTTTCACACATTTTTATTCTAGACTTCCTGCTTCCACACCACTGAAATTTCCAAGTAACAGCAAGGTCCTAAAGGCAGTAGACACCTGTTCTCTGCCATTAGCAGCATCTCTAGAGAGTTGTAGACTTTATTTTGTAATTCTATTCTAATTAACATGCAGTCCCTACTCAATGCAGTGTTCAATGGCTTCTGTTTCTTTTTCATTTTCTATGCTGGTATCTTCAGGGAGATTCAGCCCGGACAAATTTTGTTTTTCCAAGCAAGGGGATGCAGATTTTTTTTGTTTTCAAGCAGTGCTTTTGCGTATTCACACACTGGTTGCCACTGGCATTTCCCAGTGTTTTTTAGGATTCTTTTACACAAGAGACCAAGATTTCCATTTCATTACAGTATAGTGATAGTGCAAAAAAAAAAAAATCTTGACTATCATTCAGCGAGCATTCAGACTTTTGAGAACTTGAGGTCCAGTAAGCAACTTAATGAAGTGCAAGACTGAAGCACTGACATGTTTGCAATTACTCAGTTCATAAACATTTCTGTCAATAGACATATGTGGCTGAAGACAGTATTGACAGAAGTCTCTGAAAGTTAACTTGCATTATACATGCATTGATATAACCTTATCATCAATGAACTTGAATACATCGACTAAATTTTTATCTTTAATGTATCGTTTGATCAAGCGTTTTTTTTTCCTGGAAAGTATTTTGTCATTGTCCTTCCTCCTATGTGTGCCCATGCAAAATACTCGCCGCTGATGCAATTCAAAATGAGCAGATGAGCATTGGTCAGGGCAATCCTCTTTGAAATGCTGTTCTTCACCATTACCTATGTTGTATACAGACACATTTCTCCTCAATACTCTGTAATCCTACTTCACTACCACTTCAGACTGGATCAGGAAAACCTTAAAATCCAGGGAAGTATTTTTTCTAAGCTTTTTTACCCTGATATAACAGCCCGTGTCTCATTTGCATAAGTGATTATGCAGTGATCACTGGATTTTCAAAGATATTTTTAGAACTACAAGAACAAATTTTATAAACTAAATTTTCAAAAAAATGCCCTGGGTTCTGTTTTGATTTCCTTTCTACTTACGTTGGCCTCTAGACGTCTTTCAGTTCATCTTCCTCTGTGTTACTGTTCTTGACAGGTTTTGCACCTTATTGTTTTATTTTTTTCCAGAACATAAGGATTTATTGTTCATGTCTCCTCAATGACCTAACAAATGTGGTTTATAAAATTTCTCCCAGAGAAAAACAGCTTAGTATCGCATGTGCAATAGTAAGTTATATTTAATATTACAGATTCCTTTATTCCTTCACTGTAGAAATACACATGGAGAGCTATTTGAGATTAATGCTTTACAAGAGCACATAGAAAACACACACTGGAGAGAATAATTTGATTCTTTTGTGAAGTCATATGTATGACAATTCACCTGTATCTACTCTGGGTCACAGCATATCTGATGCTAGAAAAGATGAGGATTAAATACTTATTTCAAGTCTGAAATGATTTCTAGAGATTGCCAAAAGACAGTACTTCATCAAAATTGTGTTCAGCAAAGGAACATGGCATACAATCAGCATAAGAATGAAGAGTGAGACATACTTATGAAAAAAGAAAGACCTTGAGCTATTTAAAGTAATGTTAACTCCTAGAACCATACCTGAATAATTCATGGGCATAATAAAGTACTTCCCCTTCTGCGCCCTCCCACACACTTCAAAAGGAAAATGAAAGTACACAAAACCCAGAAAACAGAAGAACCTTTGAAAACATAGAATCCCTGCCAGCAGCCCAAAAATCTCTTTATCAAATGTAAAGCTTGTGGATGCCTTTCATATACCAAGAGCAGCTTAAAATCATTCTTTTTTTCCTGAATAGCACCACCCAAATAGCATTTTATTCCCTGCTTGAATAAACTAGAGACTTTAGAAAGGAAAAAATAAATCTTGTAAACATTTGGTAAGAACATTTCCTATAGCCAACGTGTGGAAATTCATTTATATCATAAATTAATGTGCCCTTAAGAACCAAAGACAGAAAATGATCAGTGGAGGAACTATCTAACTATAGAGCTCAGATCCATCATACTACTTTTCAAACTATATTTTTACACGCATGCTTTTGGCTGTGTAAGGAAAGCATGGTATTTTCCATCTGGTTATTGTTTCTGCTCTTGCAATTCTCTCCATGCACTAAATCAATGTCTGCAGTGATGCTTCTTTTGCCCAAGTGATTTTAATTACAGGACTCCCCCAGCAGGTCTCAGTTATGGGGTTCATTCTGCCACAATACCGTCAGCTTGCTGAAGCCACAGAAGTGTGATAGACCAAAGCCCAAGCACTGCTGGTGGCCCAAACAGGAGTTCACTGTGCTTTCTAGTGTTAGTCGGGATCAAACGACACGGGGAGGGGCACCTACCTTAGGAAGCATTCAAGCAAATATTGTGTTGATGGACAGCACCAACATTCACCCTCCCCATATCAATCAGCTTTCCTGCCACTGGAACAGCACACATAGGGATCAGACGGCAGGGTACTCTCACACCCAGAGAGTATCCTATCCCACCTCCCACTGAAAAGCTACAAGGGCTTCCCTTCCTATAGAGCAGTTGTAGATCCTGCCAGCTGGTCTTAGATATATTTGCTGGTGTTGAATATTTCAAATACTGCAACACTGGTGAGGATAACATGCAGCTGAAAGTCATGGCTTGCCAAAGCCAGAACCGATCACAGTGCAATAGTGTAACCTGCCTCTAAGACAGCACCCAGGAATGTCAATGGATTCACCTTCACAGGAGCAAACAAAAACAAAAACAAAAAAAAAAAAAAAAAAGGCTTGCTTGCCTTGAAGTCTGACATAGGTACACTGGAAGGGAGGATCAATAGCCAGGGATTTGTAATCCAGCAATGTCACTGATAGTGTAACTGGCAACAACATACAAGCATTTTGTAACACTGCTATGAACAGGTATATAAATAACATGTAACTCCAAAGACTCAAACAGAGAATGGCAGCATATTTGCACAAGTGATGTACAGGAGATACACAAAACAAACAAACAAAAACCCACGACAACAATCACCAAAAAAACCCAGCAACATGACAACAAAGGTGGTATAACAGGCAGAAAAGGTGTGTGATAGAAGCAGAACTAGTCCACCTATAAGAGAGGCAGATAAGGCGCCCACCCTTTTAGAGAGAAGGCCAAGAAACACAAAACTGCCAAGGATAAGAGCACAAGATGAAGCAGCAGCACACTTTGGCTCCAGTTTCTGAGACCTGAGAGCACAGGAGTTTGGCCCCCACAGCCCCAGTGAGGCTCCTTGGCAAGGGCCACCACCATCACCAGTATCCATACCCTAGCAAACAGGCCTCATTTGTTAGCCTCCTAAACAACCCCATCACAGACACCTTTAATTCATAGAATCATAGAATCGTTGAGGCTGGAATAGGCCTCTGAAATCATCAAGTCCAGCCTATGACCCCAACACGACAACACCTAGCTAGACCATGTCACTAAGTGCCACATCCAAGCTTTCCTTAAACATCTCCAGGGATGGTGACTCCACCACCTCCCTGGGCAGTCCATTCGAGGGCCTAATGACCCTTTCCGTGAGGAACTGCTTCCTAAGATCAAACCTAAACCTCCCCTGGTACAGCTTCAGGCCATCCCCTCTTGTCCTGTCACTAATGGCCTGGGAGAATTCCTACACTTACACACTCAGACGTGTATGTGCACACACACCCACCTGCAACAGGCAGGCCAGCTGCACAAACAGCTCTCAGCTGTGAGGCAACAGGTGCCCTCAGTGATTAAAATTCAGCCTACTCTATGCAGCTACTAAAATAGTCTAATAAATCTGGGTTCAAGCCAACCCTAGATAAGGATCAGCACTTGACAAAGCTGATAAAGACAGCCATCACCTAACCTTGAATTCACTATCCAGCAATAGAACAGCAAAGTAAAAGCCACATCTAAAATGTGCACAAGCTTAAGTGTGTCTGAAAGACTGAGATCTGAGTCTGTGAATAAAAGGATAAACAATGTAATTTCAGACAGAGGAGCACTTTGTTGACTGCCTTTCTTTCAAATAATTCTACCGTGCTTAGATTCACTTTGGTTGTAAACAGAACCAAGACAATTGGATTTTGTGGTCAAAAAAAAGGTGCATATGTATTTTTTATACATCAAGCTATAATTTGATTAACAGAATCCTAGGAAAAAAAATCTTCCGTTAAGTAAGTATAAAAATATAGTCAAAGAAGTGCAACAAGGCTTAAAATGACCAAATAAAGCCTCTTTTAACAGATTTTTCCACCCCCCTCACTCATACACACATATGCTTTCCTCCAAGCAGAGGGATACATCTGCAACACAAAATGTGCTTTGTGGATTAGTTAAAGTTTTTACAGCTTTTGTAACAGGCAAAGCAATATGCAAGCATTCTAGTGCAGTCATTATCATCATATAGCTTTGGGAAAGTTTTGTACACCTCATGTGCCAGATTTTTCTGCCAGAACTAGAAAAAGCTTCTTAGGTATCTCTATCCTGCATTTATATAGGATATAATTTAGGGTATTCTGTGAAGATTATTTGTATATACCTTAGAGACATGAGTATAACAGGTTATTCGATACATGGATTGATCAGGCAAATTTAAAAAAAAAAACTATTTAAATACATAACTTACGCTAAACATATTGTCAATTGAAACTTTGGCATCTAGAAATTTCTGGCTGTGTTTGAGCAGTACCCAAGTCAATGCTTCAGCCAACATTTAAAGGCTCAAAAATTTCTTTATGATACCTAATCAAACTTCAGTTTTAATTTTTGCCTTTTCTTGGCTAGTAATACTGTCATGGAGGCACCCACAAAACAAACAGCTGCTATACCAACCTGGGGGTTGTTGCAACCAAAATTACCCAGTGCTCCTTCTGACCAAATACAAGTTCAGCTGTCTGTTGAGAATTAGCTACTATACAACTAATTCCTAAATCTTAAGGAAAGACAAACCGAAATGAGCGCACACTCACTCAAAAAGGGGAAGCCTCCCACAAGAGCGCCCAAGATTCCACTCACCCAGAGGAGCAAGGGGAGGCTCACTGAATCCATGGAGAATCACTCAATCCCCAAGAGGCTCCAACTGCCAGGCCTGCTGCTCTGTGAAGAACCAATTCACTTGGGTCTTCAGCAGGACCCAATTTATACCCTAGCCAAGGGTGCACTGTGGTCACTAACTGGTTTAAGGGACAAGCCCAGCCAAAACACAAACAAGGCCAGACAACGCCAGGCCCAGGGGCTGTTTATTGAGGGCCCAGACTCTAAGCACCTGTGAATCAATCACCATGGGGTGCAGCTTAATGGCCCAGGTGTCAAACTGCTAAAACCTGGTGCTTTGTCTGTCCTAGAGGCTGCACCTGCCATAAGTACACAGAAACGGAGAGGAAAAAAAAATAAAATAAAAAAAAAAAAAACAACATATATCTAGTGAGGAACTGGCTGCCAAAAGAAGAAACATTTAAATTCAGGGGATATAAGAGAGAGAACCTTAGCATTTATAATCTTGATAAAGCACTACCACTCCTAAGGGGCAAATCGTGGCAAACTCTTTCAAGAATAGCAGTATTCTGACAAACCTCGTCAGAACAATTCTCCTTCTGCCACCAGCCAGCAGTGTCATTCAGCTGGTAGAGACAGAGGAATTCAAGTCCCACTGCCTCAAACAGGACTAACATTGTTTAGCACTTTTTCAGGATTTCTCAAAAGCAATGCAGGAAAAGGTATACATATGGTACCAAGCTCAAGAACCAATCGATTTTCTCTCAAATAATCTCTCCCCAAAATGTCTATTTTCTAGTTCAGTATCATCTATATTGTTGGAGTCAGCATTTCCAAATGCCAAATGATGATAATCTACTTTTTTTGGCTTGAGCATTATTTTATTTCTAAGAAAAGACAAGAAATTCTTACATATGAAAAAAACCCTGAAACTCTCAGAGACATATGATTACATAAATAAAATATTTTTGTTTAGTAACAGGAAAACGTAATACTTTTTCCCTCCCAATATTACAATAAAACAATTCAAGGTGGAATCTTCTGTCTCTAATTCAAAATTGTAGCCTGTAATATTGGTGATTAATCATTAAAAAGTGAGCCCTGTAAACGAAACCACAAGTGACCCTTTACTATAGCATCATTAACGCAATATCATAATAGATATGCTATTGCTAATATTATTTGAATTCTTCCTGTTTCCATGGCAACTTTGGCCTATGGCTGCTCTGGTAAACAGGGGTTTAAATCATACTTTGAGAAAGGCTTCTGCCCAAATGACATTTTTCCACTAGTGTGTACTTTCCTTCATTTTTTTTGTTTTGTTCCCTTTTGTTAAAGAAAAACTGTAATGGCAGTCACTGGTCAAAAGACAGATTTTTTATTTTTTTTTTTGGTTATTGCAGTTGAATAGGCAGTGAATTAGGAACTTGAGGAAGTAAGGAAACCTGTAACAAGCTTTCACTAACATCAGCAGCACAAAAAAACAACATTCCATCTTGGAAAGGTACCTAAATCTCACGGAGACTGAAATACAAGAACCATTTGCTGGAAATTCTGTAACACGTACATTTTACAGGCTTTGTTACTTCTCCCCTGTACTTTCAAAACTCTGTGATGCTTAAAACAACTACCTACCTCTTTCAGTATTCACATGTGCATTTTCTCATAGCAAATATTTAGCTCCCTAGACAACAGAAGGGAAGAACAGCATGAACATCCACAGAACACTGTCCAGCTCTTTCCCATGATTTACACAAGTGCTTAAACTGAACAGAAATTTTGGTTTGCCTGACATGTCCATCTTAAGAACAGAACAGTACACTGCTATGAGAGGTCACCTAGCTTTTATGTCTGAACTGAGAAACCACTAAACTCGTACATTCAGCTGCCAGTCACCTTGACAACCACAACTAGGTATAACTGACAGAATCTAGTTGTATCACAGCATTCGCTTTGCAAAAAAACTCATCTATCACTGAAGTCAGTACACTATTAAGGGGATGATCTCCTTGTAGGAGTAAAGTGGAAATACCTGAGAACACACTCTTAGAGAGCTATAACACTCCTTATGCTAAGGCCAGGGAAGATAATCAGGCTAGTCCTTAAGCTTTGGGGCACCCTTGTCTATTCAGCCTACCCCAAGAAAAGCACTGGTTTTATTACTGCTTCAGAGGTCAAAGAAAGAACCTAAAGATGACTCTCTTTGTAAGGCCACGAACTCATAGTCCATTTTCAGCACAACGTAACCCATAGTAACGTTAATTGCATCACAGACTGTTATTTGCTGGCAGGACATCCAGTCCTTCAGTAATTTGAGTCAACATAGCTATTTACAAATCAGGCTGATGGTCAGGTTTATCAGATGGGGAAAATGCAATTGCTGATGCATTCTAATCAGTGAAAGCTCAAGTAATAATGTTACATATAACATATATTACATATACAAACGGAGCTCAAATAATGTTACACACATATTGCAGATAATGGATCAGGTTGTCTGGTTCTGCAGAAGAAAACGGTATTATAAAAACCTATGTACTGGATTTGCCACAAAGCAAAGCATAAGATGTGTTCCTCACTGTTCACTGTGTAGCTTTGCAGTTTAAATGGCATCTGCAGTATTTTTTTTTTGACAATTCCCATTCTTCCTATAAGTTTAATGGAAATAACGTGAATTTAATAAAGAAGAACAAAGTAACAGCACATTTTTGGTTTAAAGGGACCATGAATGAAAGCATGCACTCATTTAATCAGCAACTTATTCGTCAAAGGCTCTCTGGTTTGCCATTAAATATTGATACATCAAGCCACAGAATTGTCCATCCTGAGCATGTGACAAGCCTGCTATTTGAACAGACGGGGATGGGCAGCTTATTACCCTGAGAAGTCACACCTCAGACAGTCAGGAAAGACTTAGCTGTGCTAGAAAGTACTCCAAAGACCTTTTTTCACTAATCACCGCTTATGCACCTTCAGTATAGAGAGTAATTTAAACTCTTTGAGGTCATGGTAACACTGTCAGAAACTTTCTCAAATCCTTACCAAAAAAGACTGTCATTATAATGATTTTCATTTGCCATTAATTCCCAGCTGCCTAATTTAGTAGGGTAGAAAGCAGTCCCCCCAGTACTAATTGGAATAAATTTTTCATTTAATAGTCTAGTGTGCTCCAGTTTGGGTTTTTTTTTTTTCCTTTACGAATCAATGCTCTCATTATTTGTTAACGGCTAGGTGCCCAGGGCACACTGTTAAGAGGCCTAAAATAATCCAGCCTCCTGGTCAAAAGTCTAGGTTTAAAAAGAATGAGCAATATATACATCACAGGGTAGGTTTCTTTAGTACAGTTATGATTTTCTTTTAGAAAGAGTAAAACACAGTCTTCTGTTTTGGATAGCGGCATTTATAGGTTCAGTCAACAATGTTGTTGCTTCTTTACCACTCGAAACAGGTAACACCACAAAAATCCAGACTTGCTCAGGGGTAAGGGCAGGTTTATTATCCCATAGTGTGAACAAACTAAGTTCTCATGCACTGAGCTTTGGTAAAGTCATCACGATAAACTCATCTGGAGAATACTTGACACAAAATGCTATTTAACCTGTAACAACACATAAACTTAATGCTCAAATGTATGCTAAGAAGAACTTTGACTCTTGGGACCACTGAGGATTGAGACCAATCCTCAATGTCTACACAATCAGGACCTCACAGAATAAAGTGAAGTATTACACAGTAAATATTTACTGTCTCAGAGATGGCAGATTGCCATTATTTTCAAATATTTACTAGAATGAAGAAGCCTCTGTACTATACTTTTGAGTATGGTACTTCTATAGTACTTGTACCGTATCAACATTAGTGATGTTAAAACTACTTCGTTTTCTCTTGTGCCCTGATTTTCCCCCAGATTCAAACTCCACTTCAGTCCAAGGGTTCCAATAATGCTTTTTACAAGGATTAGCAGACATCCTCAAACATCCAAAATAGAGTGACATTTTCTTTCTTGGATAATACCCCTATTTTAAAGATGTTTTTCTGTATGTGTCTTCTGTAGCTGCAGTTGCTTTTAGGAAGTGCAGAAGTAAAGAAGTTTTAGAAACATGCATTAGAATCTAAATTAAGATTAGATACTACTAGATGTGCTGAGCAGAAGAAAACTGATCAAAGCCCATAGCCTCTACAGCCTTAAATCTACATGTACACACTGCATTAATCCAAAATTAGTTCTGGTTTCCTTTCTATTTATTGGTATCATCAAACAAACACAGTCATTGTGAAAAAGCCGGCACACATAACTGCCGATCGGTACTACGCAGTACTATTATGCCCAGCTCTGAAGCAGAAGTGTGCACATAATTTTACAATGACAACTTATTAGGCTACTTTCCTAAAGAATAAGGTTGATGTCATCCCTTTGTCTAGGCACAAACTTCTTTGTTCTTTTCCCAAGGAATTTTGAACCTCTTTACCAATGTTAACTGAATTGGACAGAGGAGTGACAGTCTTAAAGGCAAAGTGTGGAGGCTAAGGAACAGCAGATATTTGGATGGAAGAGTGAGATTCAAGCACTGTATCTGCTACAAGGAAAACTGCTATCCATGTTCACACCTTACAACGGTATGTATAAAATAATCCTTTCCACCTCAAGTGCAGGAACTTTCAGCTGAACTCTACATCCTTCTTTGATACTGATACTGATCCACTTGTCGCAGAACATAAATCCCCCTACAAGTCAGGTTTCCCTAGTTCCATTGCTCATAAAACTCATTTGCTTGCTACACAATCAAACAGTGAATATTCTATGATTACTTTTTACATTTTAATACTAGACCAACTCAACTTTTAGGAGATAAATCAGAGACAAGTGAAATGACTCCACAGAATGAGATGGCTGGGAGCAGAACGTAGTGTCTTCCATTTCTGCTCCTCCCTTATTCAGCCATACCAGATAATTGCCTAATTTTATTGTATCATTATTTAAGCAAACATCCACCTCACAGAACTGACTGAAAAGAGAGGTGGAGTTCTTAATTTGTCAGAGGTTCTTAAAAAGGTTTGTCTGTGCTGCCACAGTAGCTGCTAAACCCCTGTGTCCATCCTCACAGCTTCTGAAACAATGAGCGTGTCCCAGTATCATCATAGGTAGCCTGCTGTTACTAACAGAAGGGAGAAGTTTTTCTTCTTTAAATCTGTATTCACTTCAGACAGGTGAGCATCCTAAGCTGTTAGAGAACTATGTAGAAATTATTGTAGTCAAAAATTTACTGGGTTAGAGGTCAGATGTAAAAAACTATGGTTGTATTCTCGATATCCACGTGATAACTGAAACTGAGGAACAAGCATGTCCCTTCAATACAACCAGGTAGAAAATGCATATACTACACACCAGCTGATCTGCTTCAGCAGCATCCATCACCACAGACAACACATTTCAGGATGTTCCTCCCTGCTCTGACTCACCACTGAGCTGAGTCCATTTAAAAGGCAATGTCCAGATAGTAAATGGTATAAGGAATGCTCCTGGGAGATGACTTGAACTTCCTAAAATAGCTCTGCCACATAGACACAACAATCCTGTTGCCCAGCTGGCAGAGATTTAGGAGTGCAAGAGACAGACATATGAAAGGACCAGGCCAGAACACACATACAAGAAAGAAAACAACAAAAAAAAACAAAACAAACACACATAAAGAAACCCCAAAGCAAACCATACCTGCTAACAACTATAAGCACCATAAACTGAATTTTCATCTGTTATTTTAGGGGATGAGAAAGGAAACAAATTAAAACTCTTCATTTTCCTTCGACTGGTGACTACCTGGGCAGCACTTCAACACAGATCTGATGAACTCACACTGCTCTCAGCTCCAGCCCTCCTCTTTAGCCCCAAAGCAAGTGCTCTTCTACACTCCAAACACTTAGACAGTGTGTACTATATTCGAACTATCCACAAAAGTATGAACTGCAAAGATGTAATGAAATTGTTGTTTTCCTTTCCCTCAAAATCCACAGCAAGCTAGTGCTACACAATTTGACAATACAGCGTAACAATGAAAGCCTGACATTCTGATCCCTGGGGAAAAGTCCAGTTTAATCTGCAGGAATGCAAACATCAATGTTAAAAAAAAAAATTGTGCGCAAAAATTGCACGTCACACAGTGTTCTTCAGGTACTACCCATGAACAGAGCAATAACTGTTCATCACAGGGTTTTCCACACACTATCTACAAAGGTAAAATATGACACTAAAGATTCTCGCGTCATTTATCAAATATAAAGCAGAGAAAAGCTACAAATACACACTATTTTATAAAGTTACATTAATAGACCCATATAGTTAGTGGGTCATAAAAATCCAGGATTCAGACTGCTACCTTTGAACGTCTCCCAGTGGAAGACCTGTTTGCACAGATGAAAGCAGTACCCTGCATAGGCTCTACTTACTGCATGGGTTGGCGTAAGTGTTCAAGTAAAAGCAGATTTCATGTCTTTTGGAAAAAAAAAAAAAAGCAGGTAATAACCTGCTTTTACTCAATGACAATGTTTTAAAAAGGCATTTACAGAGGAATTTGAGCTGGTATATGATTTGCTTTGTTACATAGCCTGCAAAAGCCTTCTGATTTACTATAGCTAGTATTAAACTTGTATCTCTCTCGTTTGGATATGAAACAAGAGCAAAAACTTTATACCTGACTGTATTTTGCTTTTATTTTTTTTGAGTTAGACGAAGCTATAAACTATAAGGCTCCAAACATTACACCTAAAAGGCTGCATAACCTAAAGGAACATCAGTTAACTGAGAAATTCTGAGCTTTGAGCACTTTCTGCTTCATTACATCAGGTAATCTCCTCAGCTTGAAGGTACTATCTCCATTTCTACTTCATGTCTGTCTAGCTTATTCAAATTCTCAGAACAAACAACTCTGATTTTTTTTCCACTCACATTCAGCAGGAGATACAGTAAGGACAGATGAGGAGATCACTAACCCCATCTCTTCGCTCCATCCCTCCTCTACTTTCTTGCAACCTTATGAAGAGACACGGAACAAGTATTTAGTTCTGAGCTTCCACAAGTCACCACCAGAACGGTTAAAATAAATTTCTTTCAGGTAATTTATCTTAATAGTCTCTGATGTAAAACTTTCTGACCCAGGAGCAGTGGCACATCATATTCTGCTTTCCCAGTCAGAAAAGAGTCAGGTGGAAAATGGAGCGATGTAACTGCCTCAGCCACAATAGCTTCCTTCACTCTCAGCCTATGCGGAACGCCAAGTGCATTTTTCAGTATTTTTATGACAATGTTCATCTACTAAAAAAAGCAGAAATAATGACACGTTAGCGCAATATTTAACAGAAAAAAATGACAAGATATATTCACTTTTTTTTTTTGGCATGGTGTCATATTGCATGAAATTTAGCTCTTCCGTGTACAATGTCTGTGTACTATTAAATCATTATTTTCTGAAATGTCTTGAGACAATTTATAGTAAAAAGCAAACCAAGCCTAGCCTCTGTTATGCAGCAATGCAGCAGGATTTTATTTTCCCTTCCGTTGCATTGCTACCAAGCAATGACTTTGAACAACTGGATACTCTGCTAGTCAAAAAACTGCAAATTTCTTTTCCAGTCCCTTGCTGCTGGGCTGACTAACAGTGTGTTGAGCCAGCCTGTCCATTGCTCCACTAAAAGCACTTCTCCATGTTGTAAAAATTGCTTAGCCTGCCAGCTACCCAGTGCCTTTAAGCATCTCTTCCCCACAGGCCACACCACACAACTCCAAAGCTGAAGCTTGGAGCCTGACCCTAAGGAGCTTCAATGTGAGGATTTGACTTGCCCTGCTAATTTATCTGTCCGTCTTGTTCACTGTTGAGTGATCTCAGACACTTCCAATCCCAAGGACTCAGCACTACCAATTTCATGGCATCGCAAGGTTACCGCTCCCTGGCTATGACAGTGGCGTCATCAGAAATAAAAGCTCAGAGGCTTCCTTCTCACAGGCCTCATCTGCTGAGAAACCGGAGCACTTCGCTTGTTTTCCTCCTCACAGCTCTGCAGCCTTTCTTACGCTGCAGAGCGGCATGCTTCTGCTAATGCTTCCAAAATATTATCACACCGTTATTTGTATAAAAAAGGAAAACATAATTTATGTTTTAATCAAAAGGCTTTGCTATCACACTGCACAAGAAATGGAGCAGCCTTTTACTCTGAAGCACAGGCACATTTTCCATCAGCGTTTGTCATCCCAAAGAAGCCTACTGCCATCGAGTGGCTAAGAGGAAAAATAACCTTTCTTGGTGAAATAACACCAAGTCTGCAGAAAGCCTGTGGATCTTAATTTTGATACATTTCCCAAAAGAACAACTTTGAATTGCAGTTGATGGTCTGTTTGCGTAAAGAAATCAGCTAATCAAAAATTAGTTTCTAGGCACAACAATCAACATACGCCTTCCTGGATCTCTGAAACAAACATACGGTGTATTGATACCTCAGCATAATCGCCTTCAATTTTTGCCTCGGGATTCTGTATCATAAATTTAAACTATAATGGAAAGATATGCAAATTTAAATATTAACATCACCCAGAATTTTAGTACAGCATTGTTGCTGGTATCAGTGGCAGGCCTGACAGCTTTCTGGCATACTTTTAAACTAACTCTGTGTGCAGGAATTCCAACCGCGTTCTCTGTCATACTTGGATTTCAACCAAACGCACATGTGCTTTTTTTTTTTTCCAAACTAAAAATAACAGAATGATATAGAACTGCCTTCTGCTTCTTTTTATACAAAAACCATATATTTCAAAACATCATCTGAAAAAAAAAAAAAAAAGCTTTTAAAAAATGAATTAAATAAAAAATTACGCTAAAAGGATTTTTCAAATCCTCAGAACAAAGTCCCACTTAAAACTTGTGATTGACAATCACTTGTCTCACTGCTCATTTCTTCACAGAATTTCTTAAACTGGGCATAATCTTGTTATGGGATTGTGGCCCACTCCTGGTGATTTGAAGGTACTGTGAAAGAAGACACTGTGCAGGTTCTTCAGGTGTGGCTTGTCATTTTCTCTTATTGATATACAAACCTGAGTATAGCAATCATAACAATTTCTGTATCCATATACATTATATCAGTTATGCCTTATACCACCATATTCTAAATTTCTCAGTTCCATCATCAACAAAAATAAATGTTCAGGATAGTGAACGCTGTCATCTGTTCCATCTGATACACACTACTAGAAGCTTTGATAGTTCCTCCTACTAGCTGATGTTTTAAGATAAGCACAAAGCACAGAAAAAAAAAAAGATGTCTTCAGATTCATATTTGCACACTTGAAACTCCTTCCACTCAGGTCAGAGAAACTTTGTGTACTTCAAGTCAGCAATGGGCAAGAAGAAAAGCTGCTAAAGATTGCATCTATTTTTTCAATACTGGGAGATAGTTAAATTCCATTTCAAGGTAACTCTATTCATAGATTGTGCACTCAGAAAAGAACTAATTTAATATCTACACTCTAATTAAATATTCTTTTGCTGCTTTCAGCTGATAACACAGCCCTTAACACAGTGTGATACAAATGGAGGTAAAAGAAAAAGGCTCTGGGAGGAGCTAAAATCAGCCTGCCAGTACTGTTGAGAAGGTTAGAGAGAAGACAGAACCAGGCTCTTCACAGCAGTGCATGGCATTAGGACAAGAGATAACAGAGACATACGTTGCAACAAAAAGCTCAGATTGGATGTAAGGAGAAACTCATTCTCCATGAGGACAGTCAGGTACTGAAACAGTTCCTCGAGGCTGTGCAGTCTCCAGTGCTAGAGGCTTTCAAGACCAAGCTGGATCAAGCCCTCAGCAACTTGGGCTGATCTCACATCTGGCCCTGATGTGAGCGGGATGTTAGATTAGTGACTTCCCAAGGTCCCTTCCAACCTGAAGGAGATCTTGTGATTCTACAAGAAACTATACTCATAAGGATTACAGAGATAAGAGACCTATCTTCCTATTTGGTATTTTAAATTAACCTTGTAAGAAAGAAAACTACAGGAAAACATCAGAAGCGCAAAACATCACAAACTAGAGATAAGCAATTTCCAAAAGAAATATTAGGAGAAAAAGTTTGACTGAAAATAGCAAAATAAGTATATTGCTATTTATCACATGCAGTAATTTTCCAATACTGACAAGGTAATAAAATCAAAGTTCCTTTCACAGACAACGCTTGTATTAAACTCATGTTCAAGTAAAGGTTCCCATCTGGAGAAGTCCAGAGACTTTCTTGGAATTCATTAGAGCAAGTTATATGGGATTCCTTACCAAATAAGATTTTCCTCTCGGTGATCTTCAAGAAAGAATTTGCAATATTCTGCTAATCAAATATTCATAGTATTCTTTCTCTTACTATCACCGGACTCTTTATGCTACACTTAAAATATATATACATATCATCAATTGCATTGTGTGTTTAGTATTAAGAGAAGTCTTTCCTTATCTGCTTGTGTGGAAAGCCTACGAAAGCTTGACTTCTAGTCACGAAGCCATTGAACCTCCTTCCTTTCCAGCTCATGGCTGGGGGTCAACTCACAGCACTTATAAATACAAAGGAAAAGTAACTATTTTTCTGAGGACACTCTACAGAAGCAGAAGTTCATTCACACAAAACTCAAGTAAGTGACCAAAGCATCTTCTCCATTCTGTGGTGGTTCGACGTGCAGAATATTTATTTTCCTCTGACTGTGAAAAAACAGTCTCCAGAGTTAGAATTCTGAATGTATGAGTTATAAAACTACTTTATGATGTCACAGTTTCTTGTTATAATACCAACTAAGACAATTTTCAAACCCATTTACATCTGCTTATACAGTATCATAGGATTATGTTTTATGCTGACAGTTAAGAATCATAGAATCATTTTGGTTGGAAGAGACCTTTAGGATCAAGTCCAACCCTTAACCCAGCACTGCCAGGTCATCATTAAACCACATCCCTAAGCACCTCGTCTACACATCTTTTAAGTACCTCCAGGGATGGTGATTCCACCACCCTGGGCAGCCTGTTCTAGTGCTTGACAACCCATTTGGGGAATTTTGTTTTTTCCCAATATCTAATCTAAACTTCCCCTGACACAACACGAGGCTGTTTCCTCTTGTTGCATCCCTTGGGACCTGGGAGGAGGGAACAATCTGCACCTCGCTATAACCTCCTGTCAGGTAGTTGGAGAGAGCGGTAAGTCTTCCCTGAGGCTTCTCTTCTCCAGGCTAAACAACCACAGTTCCCTCAGCCGCTCCTCATAAGACTGGTGCTCTAGAGCCTTCATCAGCTTCATTGCCCTTCTTTGGACATGCTCCAGCACCTCAGTGTCCTTTCTTGGAGTGAGGAGCCCAAAACTGAACCCAGTACTCGAGATGCAGCCTCACCAGTGCCGAGCTCAAGGGCACAATCTCTACCCTTTTCCTGCTGGCCACACTAATTCTGATACGAGCCAGGATGTTCTTGGCCTTGGCTTAGTGAAAGGGATTTTTTGATGGAAGAGACACTGATCAACACTTTCATTAGACTCCCAGAAGCTAAAACTATCATATAAATTTGGTAAAGTATGCTTTCTTTTAAAACCAACAAAATTCAAAATCTTCCTATCGCTGTTTCACTGTAGCAGAACATTCAGCCCTTGTTTGCCTAAATTCCTGACAGTCTGATCCAGCCTTAGTATATGCTTTTCTTTACTATACTATCAGTGTCATGTTTTCCATGCTGGATTTTTTTGTTTTGTTTCGGAGTTTTGGGTTTGGTTTGTTTTTGTTTGTTTTTTTTTTCATTTTAGACATTCTTTATGAGCAGCACAAACACAAGTTCCTCATTTTCAGAAACGAAATCACAGATATACTGGGCAAATCCTATACGAACACAAAACAATTCATATCATTAGGAATCAGAACTTTTGCCTTTTTTAGAAATGTCCAAGGTTGTTATAAAGAGGACACAGCTGCTTTACAATTTCCACAACAAGCATAATTTGACCATATGGAATCATCTGAAAAAGTTCCAGTTTTGATTCAGCTGGTTTGTTTACCATCCAATCCTAGTGCCAACATAAACACTCTCAACCGAAGAAAAGCTCAGCATCAACATTTTGTGCTTCTCTCATTTTTCATCTCAGGATCCAGATAATTCAGGATACACGCTACTATAACAACAAGGCAGAACTACTGTTTTTCCCTCAAACTCCCAGGAGCTTTTACTGACATAGAACAGTTAAAAAAAAAGAAATCGAAGGTCTCCATTCCCGTACGACAGCAAATTTTCCCCATGAATACAGCTCTAACAAAATAGGACTCTCATTCAATTTGGATTTGAGTAAAGAAAAACTTCCAAGTATTGTATTACTAGTTCTGTAGTGTTAGGCTTCAGACCACCAGATACAGCTTTAGCACAAAAAGCTCTACTGTCATTAGTGGTCATCACAGATACAAAAATAAAACAAGGATTACCCCAATGCCCAGCAGATGTTTTGGGGCTGGGGGAACAAATGACCCCCACACAGCATTACATCAACACATCATTAAAGTCAATTTCTGATCTGAAATTAAACACATTCTCATAAGGTGGCACATTGATTAATAATAAAATGTACTTGCCAGAGGCTGCAATTTTTTCCTGTTAGCAATGCTCCTGCTCATCCCAATTATTCTCACAAGCACCACAACACTGTATTTAATCAAGAGGAGAAAGAGAAAGGGAATAGAAAATGAAGTGGTAAATGGGGATAATGACAGGACACCCTTAGTAGAGCTATCTTAACATAGTGAATGTTTTTCTTCTAAACTGCAGATAATTGGAATAATGTAAATATTACTTATCTAAAATGCAAGCTGTTTGATAAATTTATTGCTGCAGACAATTCTATAAAATAAAGATAATACCCTTACACAGCAATATTTTGTGTATCGAGGGTGGGAGGGTTTAAAACAAAATTACTTTGTTCCTTGAAAGATTCGGCCAGTGTTTTTAGGGAAAAGAAATAACGTAAAATCTATTCTGAACACAAAGACAGTTAGCTCCTTTTCCTCTCATTAAGAAATTTAGAAAAGCATCTTCTCATACTCAGGCTCATTTTCAGATCACTTCAATTCCATCAAAGTCACTCTACCTCGTTTTTACTGTTGCTAGCTGGCTCAAGGCTCCGCAGTAGTCAGCAGGATGCACTAAAGGCAGAGGAAGCTAGTGGAATTTAAAATGACTGATCCTGCCAGTACCACCTGAAACATCTGAGTCTCAAAATAGAAAATTTTACTCCTGGAAAAAAGAGAGTGGGATTTCATCAGTTTAGTGGACAAAACTGGTACTTAGCTTTCCACCAGTTCACTGGTGTGCTAGCATAACTTGGTGTGTATAACTGAAGGAAACTTGTAAACTGCCATTGAAGGAAAGTTTATAAAAATACACTGGTGGCTAAATACACTGGTTTTTTTAACAAAAACAACCAAACCAACAACAAAAAACTATAAGACATTTCTAATGTAGTTTTCCTGAGTAACAGCATTGCAAAGTCATGCAGTATGACTGCTGTTGTTTCTGGACATTTGAACTCATGACACATTCACATAATTAAGTATACATACATATGCACACACAAGCTACTATAAAACTCTTAACTACACACAACCCTCTCAGAGAGAAGATATGGGCCCAACGAGTTAATAGCAATGACTACTGCCAAATGGGAAAGATACTTTCAGTTAACGGTGATCTAATAGTGCTTTCAATGACTACTTCAGGTTCTTGTTGATTCTCTGGTGTTGGCTCCTCTAATAGTAAGTTTTTCTTCCTCCTCCACTCCTGTAATGCAGGCAGAGAATAAATTGTCTGTTCAAAATCTTGCCTGTTTTGCCTTTGTGCCTTCCACATACATCAACCTTGCCTGCTGGCAAGTCATGCCAGAGCTTCACAACTGCCCTGAGAGTGCACAACACAATTCAGAATCATAGAAAGTTGTAGAAAGGCTAAAGCAGCTTAAAAGTCCTTACTGTACCAAGTCTGCTTCCCAAAGGCAGTAGGGGACACATGTATATATTTTCTATCCACTGCTTATCCAACTTGTTCTTAGAGATTTCCAGCGATTCCACAATACTCTCAGCCAAACTACCTCTGTTTGCTACCACCCTTACCATCAGAGAGCATTTCTTAATATATAACCTAGACCCTTCTGAAAGCCAATCAAGACAAACACTTCTTAGCCTAATCATTCTGAATACAGAGAATAGATTATTTCTTCCATCTTTCCAGCAGACTTTAATGTATTTTCAAGTAATTATTACTTCCTCCTCTTAGACTGACCTCAAATCATCTAAATATTGCTTGAAGTTTGATGGTTCTTATTGCTTCTCCTTCCCAGTTAAGCAGTCCTTAACTGGGCTCTGAAAGGGGCAACTACCATTTCAGCACAAGGCCCATAGCCAGGCTCTGAGACAGACACAGATGTGTCAGTGCAAGTCCCTTAGTCAGGGCTCTGAGACAGGACTCTCGGACACACCTTTTGACTTTGCAAAACTGCTCAATGAAGTCGTTGGGCTCTGGCCGGCAAAGGACGCACCCTTAATGCGACTGTAGCTAAAAACTAAACATACATATTACAACAGCAAAGGAGACTATAGATGGGGTGTGAGAGGGTGTACCAGCAGAGCAGCTTTCTTCCACTGCTCACTTTCCCTGCCTCTGCAAGCACAGCATTGGGCCCAGATTTTCATTCAGACTCTTCTCCTGAGCATAAGCACAGGACATACACCCTGTAAGGGCTCACGCTGCCCATCAGCAATGTGTTTTTTTCCTGCTAAATCGAGTTTAATGTAACTGAAAAAGTGCGTTCTAAAAAACACTATTTCATGACTTCTGCCTGAAGCATCGACATTTTTGTAGCACTTTATTTACCTGCAACTGGCTATATGGAGCTCAGCATCAGTATCTCTTCATCTATAAAACTGTGGTTTATTATTACACTGCTAAGTTAAAAAAAAACCTAGCTACCTCACAGTGTAATATACTCTCAATACTGCAAATCCAAACTCAGGTTTCTCCTCGGCCTCTCTGCAGTCTGTACTGATGGGCAAGGTTAGAACAGAGCTCAGCCAGAGAAGATTGCTCCCCTGGTGATACAGTTCCATTAATTCGATCAAGGGTTGTATTAAAGCATTAAGTAAAACCTTAAATCACTGCCTGTTGCAGCTTTTGCACAGATACTTATACAACTAAAATTTATTGGGATGTGCAACCATACCGATAAAAACAACATACGAACAAACAGCAAAAAAAACCCATATAAAACTGCAAGTTATAATGGGTCCTGCACTTCTCGGTGAATACACAGAATTAACACTAGATTATGTTCCATCCTCCATGGAGAAATTCAAGGGGTCTATTCCTCTTTTTTTAACTTTATCTTCACTTTCCTTTTTTAATAAACACATAAAAGGCAAGAAAACTAACCCCTGCAGATCTACCCACTGCAGTGAAAAATTTAAATGCTCCATTCTGCCTGTCTCTTCTTTTAGTATGACTTGGATAGCATTATTTCATGCCCACAGGTAAAATTATATCAAGATAAACAAATGAAATCTAGTATTGCAAAGGGAAAAAGCAAAACTCGCCACATGCACTACTGATCTCAAGTCGGGGGGGTGGGGGGAAAGCAGCTTGATCCAGTAATTTGAAGAAAATCACTCTTCCACTTTGAGCATACAGAATCAATCAAGCTTAAATCCAGCATTATGCACACAGGCTACTAAACAGTTCAAAAGTGGGAGGTGGGGTGTGGGGGGGTGATTTTCAGTTATATTAATAACACCATAGAATTTTGGTCCCCTGCCATGGATAGCTGATTCACTACTCTTATTTAACATGCAGTCAAAATAACACTCCAAGGCTTCCAGAAAACCAAAACTAATTAAAAAAAAAGAGAAAAAAAAAAAAAAAGAAAAGGAAAATGTCATCATACTATACTTTCCACCAACTTCAGTTGAATGTTCCCAATGATTCCACCAAACATCATGGTCCCTGATGTTCCAGCAAGTTGCACAGTCAAGTCACAGTTGACAGTGTTGACTGAAGTATTAAATGCACAAGGCTTCAGCTGTCCTTCCAATGGTATCTCTGGACATATCTTTCAGGCAAGGCCTTGTTTTTCTTAAAACAGAATATTCATTCTCGTGGTGACAAGGATTTTTGCATCCAAATTGTTCTATATTCTAAGGTTACTATCATGGGCTTCAATATAGCACTTGAAGGATTAATGGCAAATTTTAGTATTATATTTATACATAGAATAAGGAACGTAAAACATAATCACACAATCACAGAACGTTAAGGGTTGGAAGGGACCTCAAAAGATCAGCTAGTCCAACCTCCCTGCCAGAGCAGGATCGCCTCGATTAAGTCACAAGGGAATGTGTCCAGGTGGGTTTTGAATAGCAGACAATTGTAAAAAACAAAAATCTGGTGCACTCGAACCGTACCTCTGACATTAGCTTGAAAGCCTCTAATTGTCAAAGAAATAGATTATTAGTTAATCTTCCTGGTACTTTGCTAAATTTCTCTTACAGGTCTGCTTTATCAAATTTATTCTGCATACATGGAATTTTCTGTTCCAGATAAATAGCTTAGGTTCATCGTAACAGTTCAGCCATGCCTGCAGGCTGGCTGGAATTGGAGTTTTCATTTTCAACCTGAGATTGGATGTGCTTGGGCAGTCAATGCACCACAAACCTCATTTTTTTCTTCTAGTAATAGAAATGCAATAAAGCTAGTCAAGCTAATGGAGGTTTGCACTACAGTAAAACTAGGGTTTGGCTGGGCAGATAGCTGGTTGTTTTTTAAATACAACAGGAAGGAGAAAGACATTTTTCTTCCCCGATTAAGGAAATCTAAGATTTTCCTCAAACAAATCACTAAGTATCTCCTTCACCCACGAGGTTATTAATACTTGAAATAAGTGTTTTACTGAAATAAAAAGGAGACTTCTGTTTATTGCTTGTAAAGGTAACATGCAAAAAATTTACTGTCCTCTAGACAAGTGACACTGGGCTGAAATGTCAATAGCGGCATAAAATAACCTGATACCTATAAATTAGCCGTGACATTTTTAATGAATGGAAAATGAATTCTGAACAACGTAATAGTTGAGTCAACCTTTTTAAGTACCTTCCCAGTCTCAAAACCAGCAGAAATCTATAGAATTGTATCAATAAATTGATGAATATAACATCAAGTAGCTACCTCAGAATTACAAGCCTAAGTCTTTGTTTCCTCTCTCCTTCACCATGCATATGTACGAAGCTGCTTCTCATTTGATTCATTACAGCAGACTCCAGAACATGTACAGGCCGTTAGCTCTTGCCTACATTCAGTCCCCACACTGAAAATGACAGATTAAGAGATAGGAAAACCCTCCAGTAAAATATCTTTTATCACCCTATGGTTCTAGGGAGATAATCTCACATTACATCAGCATTTTCACAGCCAGCAAGATGACTGTATATTTTTTTTTTTTCCCCCAGGGGGAGGAAAAAAAAATGGCATTTAAGCTCAAACTACATAGCAAGCTGATGAGACAGGCTAAGGGAAAACCTCATAGTTAACAGCTCCTTATCTTTTCATAAGCTACAGTTCCAGGCATAGCAAAGTAGTCCTCCAAGAAGCATGAACTGAAAAAAAAAATCTGTCCAGGTTTCATTACTATGCCTTCACCATGGTATCTCAGAAAAAACACCAAAGGCACTCATGATAAATTACACTACACATACACAGAGCACAATTAACATCATTATAAACTAGTTTCTCTCTATTACAGTAAACAAGCCTGTTCTACCCAAAAATCTAAATGAAACTATAAAAAATATTGTTAAATTTCTACAGCATTCCAAGCACGTTGCAAGCCCTGTACAGACATAAAGGCAATGCTGTGACTATAGTCTGCAAGTAAAACAGATCAGATAAACAGGGCCCTCCATCAGTCCTGGAGACAGAAAACAGAAATGGAAAATAAACATCAGTATGACTGACAATGTTCCATTAACGTCCATGATGTAGAGTTCTAAGCGAGAAAACTGTGGATTGATTGCAGGATTTTCCAAGAAGGAATGGAATAATTTAATAACCAGGCTATCACTTTCTTCTTACAATGTTAAGCTTCTATTTATAATGTATTTGTGTTGAGCCAAACATCTGCATTATGTTCTCAGTGTACTGTAACTGTATGTAATTCTATGAGTATTACAGGAGTAGCTAACTGTGTAAAATGACCATCAATGTACTATTTTTTTTTTTTTAAACATCTTTATTTGTAATTACAATGCACTGTTGATCCTTCTTCCTTTCTTCTCACACAGTGCTTATGCTATTGCATGGAAGGACAGAAAGAAGGAGCCTCTAAATCCTAAAGCTCCTGTTTACAAGCTGTTGACTTGCAGACTTACAGTCATTTGTCTTTCTTGAGAATGTAATGGGTGAAATGTAGCGTATCAAGCCTGACACAGGTTTCATCCTGGAATCAGTAAGCAGGAAGGTTGAAGTGCATGATACAGCGCTATATAATATGCATGTGTTCGAAAAAATAAATCCCAAAGGCAGCAGCAAATCAAATTACCCAAATACATCAATCAATAGAGGGATGTAGGTAATGGAAGAGGAATATCTGCTCTCTAAATATTAAGCTGTTTTCTCTTTATCTGTTATTTCCATATTTTTTATTAACTCCACCTGTACTTTCAGTTCATTGCCTAAACTGAGATAAAATTTGTTCTGCCTTAAAAAGTTATATTAATATCTGCTTGCAATGCCAATAATCTCCTTGTTATTCCTGCTGCACCCTTTTTCAATCCTCTGTGAGGCGCCAGTTACACAGCAAACCTTTTTTCAGATCAGATTCTTTTTCTAGCAATGGGAGCATTTACCATAACAAGTTCTTGTCGGTCTTTCCACAAAAGAAAGAGAAAAGAAACTTCTTGTATTACCACAGGCATTGGAGAGCAATGTTACTTCTTGCTTTTCCTAACCCTTTTTAACTTGAGATCATGTTAAGAATAAAGGGGCTTCAAGTACTGTTTTTCAAGTCATTTTTTTACCTCCCCAGGCAAAAGGAATCTACTTGCTTAGTGACAGACATTTCCAAGTTCATGACATTAGAGGTTTGGGTTGCAGGGGGGAGGTTGGTTTGTTTGAGAGTTTGGTTGGTTGGTATCGTTGCGCGTTTCTGATTTGTGGGTTTGGGTTTTTTTTGTGCTGGTGGGTTTTTTTTGGTTTTGACTTTTTTGGGGGGTTTTTTTGGTTGGTTGGTTTGGTTTTTTGTTTTGTTTTGGCTTTTTTTGGTCTGTGGCGGGTTTTTTGTTTGTTTTTTTTTGTTTTATTGTGGGTTTTTTGTTGTTTTGGGGGTTTTGTTTATTTGTTTTGGGGGTTTTGTTTGTTTGTTTTTTGGTTTGGGTTTTTGTGGGGTTTTTTTTGTTTTGGGGGGTTTGTTTATTTGTTTTGGGGGGTTTGTTTATTTGTTTTGGGGGGTTTGTTTGTTTGTTTTTTGGTTTGGGTTTTTTTGTTGGTTTTGGGGGGTTTTTTTGTTTTCTTTTTTTTGGTTTGGGTTTTTGTGGGGTTTTTTTGTTGTTTTTTGGGGGTTTTTTTTGGTTTTGTTTGTTTGTTTTGGGGTGTTTTTTGGTTTTTTGTTGTTTTGTTTTTTGTTTGTTTTTTTTTTTTTTTTTTTTTTTACCACCATTACTTTTTTTTTTTCTTTTTTTTTNNNTTTTTACACACCACTAGCATATTCTTTCACTCATTTTTCAGGTCTTCAGTTTCAGGATCATACAATAAAAGGGTACAGTGTCACTTCAATTTCTGTAAGAACTGTGAAAAATAACATGAGTAAATATAACCTCATCAAAAAGAAGCCTTTGACTAAACTTAGACTATTTCTTCCCTGAATTTGAAAAAACAACAGCAAACCAGACTGAGAAAGAGGATTAAATGGAGCCTAACACAAGCAACCTAAACTGCAGGTGTTTTCCAGTATTTGACAACGCAACTTATGTCGTGAATGTCATGAATAATAGCATGATCCCTGGCTATATGCAACCTTTTATATCTTATCTTTCCTCGCGCAAAATCTCACTTGATTTTATCAAGAGTTCCCCAATACATTATTTCTGCTCTAATAGAAAAATTCAATCCTAAAACCAAAAAATGGCATATACTCTGTGTATTATCATGCTCTAGGAAAAAAAAAAAAAGGGATGATACATCTTTTCCAAGGTTACAGAAGCTGATTTCAGAAAACGCCAACAACTAAACCTCCTTGACATGCAGTCTGAAGTATTATTTTTAAAATGCTAATCCATCTATTAATTTCAGAGCAACAGTTGTTGAAGTTGATGCTAGTTTCTTCTTTCAAGTCAGTAATGAAATACCTATGTAACTGACAGATGACAGACTCCAGCTGCCTCAGGCCAACTCAGAAGATGGGTGAGGACAGAATGAACAGTATGTAAGTGTAAAGTAACTGTACACTTTTTAGATTGCTAAATTCAAATGCATTTTTCAAGCATGAATGTGGCCTCCTGACTTCCAGGATCACAGACTAAAGTAAGGAAAACTTTTGGGAAAAAAAACTTGCTCTGATTTAGTGGTTTATTTCACAGTTTGTAGTATTTGTGCTGGTAGGTAACCAAAATACTGCTTCTATCACATCTACTAATGATGAATAACACCCTAGTCCTGGACACAAGAATTTCTGGATGATATCTACTCCTTAAAGTTGTCTTCCATCTCCTCTCCCTGAGTGCATCCCTTTACCAAAACACCTCTAAGGACAGCAAATCAAATGAAAACTTGAAACGAATCATTTTCACCAGCTTGCTGCAACTGTTTGGGATGCCCTCTGATACTGTTCTAGCCAGGATTTTTGGATATTTTTTTTGAAAATATTTAGCAACAAGGCTAAGAAGACTGTAGGATGTAGGATCCCCTGTCAAATAATAAAAACATCTCCAGAGAAAACCTTGATCCAAAGCAGGGCAGCACAAAATACTTTGGCTCACATCTTTTTACATGGCGGCACCAGTCAGTACGTACAGGAAAACCACCTCTGTGAACCATGACAGAGTATTTACTTAGCTATATTAAATTAATTCCAAATTAATAAAATGGCAACTATTGTGTGCAGAATCTACAGTTGAACCTCAGTCAGGATTAACTGGCTCAGATCAGATGAAGGTAAAACCCCATTTCATTTACATGAGGAATACCAAGACATCCTGCAGATCCTTAACAATCCAGTTAACTCAACCATACCGAGAAGTAAGGGGACAAACACTGAAAGCTGAAAGAGGTAACTATGTGGTCCACTCATAAATTGGGCTGGATCCACAGAGCACACGATATGCCATCAGAGAGAACAAATGAACAAAACTCGGTCAAATGTTCCAATGGTGAACCAGGCTCTCAAAGATGAACCGGCCCAATGAGGCTAATCCATTGAGGTCCTCTCAACAGCCAGCAAAGGACATGGTTTTGAAGGGAGGTTGAAATTAGCCGCTCATAGTTATCTCCTGGAAGAGTCTTTATCTCCAGTGACTAAAAAATACACCAGGGAAGTGAACCATAATTTAAAGTTAAGTTTTGCCAACAGATCCTACCAGGTACATCCTACTTAAGATCACAGAGGACAAATAACCAGCATTGGAAGATGAGAAGGCTCAAATCCATACACAGCAGAAATAAGACAATATCTAAGCAATTTATTTATTACACTAGAGTTAATACAAAACATTCCTAAGAGTTAGCTAAAGTTTCTCTTCCTTTAGCTCTAGGCTCAAAGATTTGCTCAGTAAAAAAATCAAAGATGTAATCTTCAGTACATAAATGAGAAATGTTGGGAAGCCATGCAAAATATAATTAACTCTGCTTGATAGCTGCAAGACAGCCCTGCAGAAATGAAGCTGTTCATGTCAACCTTGAAACACTTGGTTAAGGCCAGATTCGCGAAGTCCTTAGAAAAGCAAAGCAAAGCAGACAGGGAAATACTTTGCTGCCTGAAGCCCTACAAGAAGTTAAAGGCCTAAGCAATCCTTGAGCCTGGAAGAACCACCAGGGTTAGTGATCTTTTATATAAGACATGGAAAATATGAGGGGCTGACACAGACCTTGAAGACACAGCAAATAGGCTCTCTCTTAAATGGGTTTGTGTAGTCACAGGTTTTTGTTTCCTTGTAAGTGAGGACCCTTCTGGAGTCACAGGGAGAGAACTAAGCCAATCTGCCACCAAGGCAAACCAAAACAAGTGCCAGATTACTGCAACTACCAAACACGAACAGCTCTACTCATCCCGCTCAAAAGCCTTCTTTCTTTCAGGGAAGAGATGGAATGACAGCCAAGCACAATAAGAAATTCAGTAGATAATGTCTTTGCTCTCTAAAGAGGCAATCAGAAACTGCACAATAAAACCAAATAGCCCACAGGTTCTCAGCGACGTCTGGTGCAGAAAGCTTCATCTCCACAAACCATAAAAGGTTTCTCTTGCCGTCCTTTTATAAGGCAATACAATATAAGCTTTCTGTCTTTGTGGTGTCTTCTTAGCATTTATTTCTGTGGATATCAACCTAAATTTTCTCCTGTGCCTAAATCAAAAAAGTACTTTTAAAACTCAGTCCCGCAGTCATCGCAGCCACAACTGGGATATAAAGCCGAAGACTGGATTTTGATTCTTAATTATGAGTGACGCGCCTGCGATTAGCAGAGAAACTTGCAATCAGTCCAGCTAGATCTCATATCTGCTCAATAGTTCTCTGCTGTCCACATCTCTTAGGAGAAAGGACCCTGTCAGACAGGACAAGAGGCTCTGCAGCTATCACACTAAGATATACAAAGCATCGTTAATTATAACACAATCAAAGCACAAGTCCCTGAGCTCATCACTTCCAACCACGTACAAATGAGATTTTCTGTTACCATGAATACCTCCCATTAGCTTATGTCACCTCCTGCAGCACCTCATATGCAAATGTTATAAGAGCACTTCATAGGTTGACAGTTCGAGTTAACAAGAGCAGGGAAAATAACACAACAAGCGTGTGGAAACGACACAAGTGTTCCCCTTGTGGGCTGAGCCCCCTAATAAAGCTTGGCAGCTTTCACCTAAAAATGTAAATGATGAAAACTGCCAAATTAAAGCAGGCACCATCATTTGGATTTTTTTAAGCAACAAAATAAATATGAAGAAATAGGAGTTTGCAGTGAATAGCTGCAATGGGAGATGAGCAATAGCACCATCTTTGTCAAAAGCAGCTATATAAAAAAAGTTCATTAGCCAGGTGGTTTTTTTTTCCTAATGTACTACTGCTTTTCCAGACTTCTACACATGTGAAAAATAGGTAGCTTTCAATCTGCTTGTCTCAGCTGAAGGCACATAAAAGCAGGCAACCATGCAACCATGACTGACTAAAGATCTAGGAGAGGCAAAGTTGATTAGAAGAAATAATATCTTTTACTGGGTCACTTCTTTAGCTAGCTTAAAAAAA